>JACEVL010000584.1:426784-441784 GCA_020284085.1 Aporrectodea caliginosa
GACGATGACGATGACGATGATGATGATGATGATGACGATGATGATGATGATGATGATGATGAAATTGGCGATGGCTAGCCATTAGTCAACACGGAAATTTTCTTTCTTTCGATTTTCTATCAAGGCATGAGGGATCATGTACCTCGAGCAATAGAAAAAGTAATAATAATATCTTATATCTCTATTGCCTATCAGCATCACGCCAGCCTTCGAACCCTTCGAACCATGGAAAGATTACTTCGACATATTTTTGTCTACTCCGTATCGACTGCAAACATTCGAGTATCGGATACGATAACTCGAATATCGAGTACAGGAACTTCAGTATCGAGTACAGAATTGCTCTGTCAGGGACGGACGGACTGGCTGGCTGCACGTAGGCCCGGCAGCAGCTGTCAACGGCGGCTGAATGGTTTCAGGTTGTCCTGAAAGCATGCAACTTAATATTCACTGAATTAGGATCGTTATCCTCTTCTGAATACGAGAGCATCACTCGAATTATACGTCTGACTCAGACTTTGGGAATGAGATCCACTCATGAGGACGAAATGCGCTGCTCTGGATCGGTGGATAATTCGTCGGCCTCGAGGGCGGGTCTAGGGGTGCCTTTGATGGAAATACGGCAGTGTTTCCACTTAATTTGGAGATGGAGCATGTCTCTATTTGTTTTGGCAATGTAACCACATGACTTCATTTCGAGATGGGGCGTTTCTCTCTATTGGATTTGGCAATGCACCTATATATTTAATTTCATTTGGAGATGAGCATGTCCATGCTTGCTTTGGCACTGTCCTCATGTCATTTCGTTTGGAGATGGGAGTGTCACGACGAAGATGATGATGATGACGAAGATGATGATGATGACGATGATGATGACGATGACGATGATGAGGAGGTGGACGATGACGACGACGATGATGAAGAAGAAGAAGAAGAAGAAGATGATGATGATGATGATGATGATGACGATGACGATGACGATGATGATGATGATGATGATGATGATGATGATGATGATGATGATGATGATGATGATGATGATGATGATGATGATGATGATGATGATGATGATGATGATGATGATGATGATGATGATGATGATGATGATGATGATGATGATGATGATGATGATGATGATGATGATGATGATGATGATGATGGTGATGATGACGATGGCGATGATGAGGACGATGACGACGATGATGATGACGATGATGATGATGATGATAACGATGACGATGACGATGATGATGACGACGACGATGACGATGATGATGAATCGCAAATTTATATAGTGCTCTCTGAGAGAAACTTCACAGAGGCGCCTCTGAGTAGATATCTTGAAGGGGCGCTATATCAAGTTTGATTGATTGATTGATTGATTGATTGATTGATTGATTGATTGATTGATTGATTGATTGATTGATTGATGGATTGATTGATTGATTGATTGATTGATTGATTGATTGATTGATTGATTGATTGATTGATTGATTGATTGATTGATTGATTGATTGATTGATGGATTGATTGATTGATTGATTGATTGATTGATTGATTGATTGATTGATTGATTGATTGATGGATTGATTGATTGATTGATTGATTGATTGATTGATTGATTGATTGATTGATTGATTGATTGATTGATTGATTGATTGATTGATTGATTGATTGATTGATTGATTGCGATCGATCGATCGATTCGTCGTCGATCGATCGATCGATCGATCGATTGATTGATTGATTGATTGATGTAACCATTGTCGTTTCGTGACCAAACGGTACAGATGTCCGTTCCAAAATGACTGCTTCGTGACCAATCGATCACGTGATCTGGTTCGACGCAAAGGTGAGCGGGTTCAAAGTTCAGAGTGGACCACTGTTAGTAGGCGTGTCGAAATTGGCAAACAGTTTTGAACCGTAGTTCGTTCACCCTATTGTGTTCGTTGGCATGCAACAAAGACCCAGTTTAAATAATGGTAGCTCGTGCGTACGTGTTTGTAACACCTAACTTAGCCTCAGATATGTATACCCCTTGATCTGGTGGTCTTCCTTTCCGTGTCTATCTGTCTGTGTGTGTGTCTATGTGTCTGTCTGGCTGTGCCTCCATTTCTCCGTATCTCGAAAAATCTGTTTTCTCTGTCTCTCTGTTTCTGTCTGTCTGTCTCTGTCTCTCTGTGGTCTCTCCTCTCTGTCTCTCTCCGCCTCTCCCTCTCTGTCTTCTCTCCGTCTCTGTCTCTCTCCGTCTCTCCTGTGTCCGTCTTTCTCTTCTCTCCGTCCTCCTCTCTGTCTCTTACCGTCTCCCTCCCTGTCTCTCTCCCTCTCCCTCTCTGTCTCTCTCCTTTTCCCTTTCTGACTCTCCCGGTCTTCATCCCTGTCTGTCTTTCTCCGTACACCTCCCTGTCTCTCTTCGTCGCCCTCTCATTTTCTCTCTGTTTGTCTACATCGGTTTCTCTGATATCGTCCGCCTGTCTCTGTGCCTCTGTCCCTGTGTATGTATGTTTTAGTCTGGCGCTGAATAACCTTTCCTTGATCGTTTCTCCACCTCGACCTCTCTCGTCTTCGCTAAACGTAAATGTCCCTGTATATCTCCTTCTTGTTATTACCCTGCATCCTTCTGTATCTGTGTCTGTCCTTGCGTCTGTCCGTGTGTCTGTATTTCTTTGTCTGTGCACTTGTACCTATCATCCGAACCCTGTCAAAGACCTCTGCAAAGGCTCAAATATGAAAGTGGGGCTGAGTACAGTCAAACCGTTCTCAAGTGAGCGATGGGGCATCACCCCACCGGAGGCCGGGTTCTCTAATCTCGCACCCGTGCCAAGCTCGTGTTTGGGGGTATCTGGAGCACCTCTCCATCATCCACCCACTCCATCTCCCTCGCCCCGATCTGGTCCATTCCGCCCAATCGGACACCTTTTATTACTCCTTTAATGGCGCTTCTAGAGTCAGAGGTTACCAGGGCAGGAGTTGCCCGCTATTCGATCAGACCGATGCCAATATGCGTAATACAGGCAATGCCTCGTAAGTGCAGACAACGAAGTGGCATCTAGACACTGTAATGTGGCCGTTTTAAGGGCATTCGTAGACCCCAAGTCCCAACTGACAGCTCTGCATTCAACGTAAACGCACAGCCTATTATTATGCTTTCACATTATTTATTGACGTCATGTTTAATCACGATTCACGAACATACCCAGTTTTGATAACTTAACTTTAAGTTAATATCTTAAAGTTAACATGTTTCAGTACAATAAAAAGCATATTATAGGCTAGATTATAATTTGGAATTTCCTTTTCTCAATTTCATCTCAAATTCAACGAGTAAACTTATTTGTTCAATGTCTCATTTTCAGACTTGCGTAGGTCCCCGAAAGGTTCGTAGGCCCTAGGCACAGTGCCTACTGTGCCTAATGGATAATATGGCCCTACACTATAATGCAGCTGTGCACCTCTGTCTATAGCGACCGTATTGTGGGCGTATTGTAACTGGGGCGCGGTGGTTTGGGGTATGTTCGGTGCCTTGCAGCTGGAGGGTTGCGGGTTCGAATCCACCTCAAAGCCGCCGCGTAGGGACCCTGGGCAAGTCCTTCACTCCAATTGCTCATGCAATTGCGTGAAACTCCGATTGAGCGTATGCGCGTAGCCTAGTCGGGAGCGCCTCTGAATGGGAAATCTGGTAGGGGCGCTATAAAAAGTGTTCAAATACAATACAATACAATACAATTGTCTGAACCCTGCTCGCTCATTTTGCAGTGAATATATCGAGTGTGAACCTTCACTTGAGATCTTACAATAAAAAATATTAAAGTTTAAACGACAATAAGACCTCGAGCTTCCTGATTTTTCTACAAATTTTAATTTTTCGGGTTGAA
Organism: Aporrectodea caliginosa; assembly: GCA_020284085.1. Classification (NCBI taxonomy): domain Eukaryota; kingdom Metazoa; phylum Annelida; class Clitellata; order Crassiclitellata; family Lumbricidae; genus Aporrectodea; species Aporrectodea caliginosa. The sequence continues at coordinate 430,660 of JACEVL010000584.1, forward strand.
TAGGCGCCATGACATTTAAGGTCTCGTGTTCGGACCGTGATAGAGCGACCGTATGGTATTGATCCTGTTCATTCTTCAATGAATTGATCCGTCGATATTCTTCACCACGGCTGCCCGTTTGAATGGGTGCCACGACATCAAAGGCCCACCGGTTTTTACTGGTTTTGATTGCACTATATAAGTGTATGCATATTATGTGGAAACAGACTTCAAACAGTAATGAGAAAGGGACAAGTGGACGACCCTGCCAGCGGAACAATATTGCTCCCTTTGGGTTTACCCATTTACACGCATGATCTACTGCTACAAATGAACATGGACTTGTATTTGGTGATCATTAAAGCTTATGAATTGAATTGAATTGCTAGCCCGAGATTCGTGTGGGCTTTTTATTCGACGCAATCTTGATTGTCTCCAGCCATACAACAACTTTCTCATTTGTTGCCATTCAATCAAACATTCAGTCAAAGACGTTCATTTCAGCAGATCTGCGTTTGCGGTTCGATTCCTGGTGCATCTTGCAAACCGTAAGGAACGGACGGACGAAATATCGTTTAACACCAGAGACTCTAAGGCTCTAAGGACTATAGTGTTTAAAGAGGCAACTAATAAATAATCATACCTCCTCAGCATAATTATATTGCCCATACCTTGCCTTGTCTTGAATAGCCTTGCCTTGCCTTGCCTTGGCTTGGCTTGCCTTGCCTTGCCTTGCCTAGCCTTGCCTTGCCTGCCATGCCATGTTTGCCTTGCCTTGCCTTGCCCTGCCCTGCCCTGCCCTGCCCTGCCCTGCCTGCCTTTGCCTTGCCTTGCCTTGTCTTGCCCTGCCCTGCCCTGCCCTGCCTGCCTTGCCTTGCCTTGCCTTGCCTTGCCTTGCCTTGCCTAGCCTAGCCTTGCCTTACCATTGTGGTTCCAACCATACATCTTTCTTTGAAGTTCGAATATCGAACATTATACATTAACACAGTGCCTTGCCTAACATTGCGTTGCCACAACAATACATTACTTGCCTTACCTTGCCCTAATTATATCGTACAGATGTAAGGTGTTCAACCATACATTAGTGATCGGTTCACAGATCAAATAATTGTACTCTTTTACGGAAATCAGTGTCTGATAGTTGACCACAGAAAGCTCAGTTGATCACCAGGCGGTGTCTATCTGGGGTTTACAACACCCACACTAAGTGTCTGCTTCATGCAGACATTTCTCAATCGGGGTTCTGGTGCTGGAGAACTGGGTTGCGTTATAGCACAATTTGACCCAATTTCCCCAAATTCGGGCAATTACGTCTTATTCCAACACGTACCAGATATCAACAAAGGGGCCGTTAACAGAGTGGGGTATACTGGACAGAGAGTACGGATAGTAGCTTCGGGGGCAAGACAAATTGCCGACCGGACAGAGCTGGGGAGCTGTAATCCCCGTCTATGCACGACCAGCAGACACGACTTCATCCCATAAATCATCTCCCACTAATCACCCTTGCCTAGAAACCCGCTCACGCAAATCCCTTGCGCAGGGCGGCTAAGCCAGAGAGGACTGAATACAGACCCCCTCGACTAAGCCACGCGTCGCCAATGCTATAATCGTAGTAGGGGTACAACTGCAGAGGGTAGGGCTTGAGGAAAGACAAACTGGTGAGGGGTCAGAGTGGGTCTATAATTAGCGGGTGCCTGCCATCCATCTTTCCTTTGAAGTTCGGATATCCGAACATCTGCGATTGGAGCCGGTGTCACAATGTAAAGTCTCCCCTAAAACAGTCTCCCAGTACGTAGTTAAGAACAATGCAATAGAACTGTAGTTTGAATGATGCCCTGTAAAAAGTTCAGAAGTGCACATTGAAGCCAGTCAATCATGGGCGTAGACAGAAAAAAAATTCGGAGGGGATTTTAAGATTTGGGGGGGGGGGGGTTTCCATTGAAAATCGTCGCAAAAGTCCAGTTTTTTGTATTTTGCATGTAAAAGCATATAAAAAATTTGTTGGAAACTTATTTGGGGTTGAACCCGTCAACAATTATTTTGAGCCATGAGTTGACTGGAAGAGGTAAGTTTCAGTTTAGAGCAAAGGAACTATAGGAAGCCTCCGTCGGAGACTTGCGAACATGAGGTAGAGAGTTCCAGTTAGAGGAAGCAGTGTGCATTCACGGAGACCATAGATAAATATTGAATCTCGTGTTTCTTTTCAATTACCCAAACGCATTTCATGTCATTATTGTAGCATATTATAGTTTAAAAGTACTAAATAATTTTACAACAACGTTAGTTAACTTTAAAACAAATGTGACTGCATTCCTCTAAGAATAGAGTCTCCCAGACAAAGATTATTTCAGCGGGAGTATGAATTATTTTCTCCCCGGAGTCTGTTTAAGAACATAGTCTACGACGAATTTATAGTAATCAGTTCAGAAATAGATTCTCAGGCGAGTCTTTTATGGGAGACTTAATGGGAAACTTTGTTTCCATCCATCCATCCATCCATCCATCCATCCATCCATCCATCCATCCATCCATCGTCATCCATCCATCCATCCATCATACAGACATCTATTCCTATCAATCGGGTCCATCTGGTCCATCTGGGGAATTCATCCATCCATCCATGTCGTTATGTCATCCATTTGACCCAATCTGTTTCCACCAACTCATCCATCGGGCAATTACTCATCCATCAGATTATCCATCCAAAATTACGTATCCAGACATCAACAATTAAGATCATCCATTAATCCATCAATCCATCCATCCATCCATCCATCCATGGATCCAGATCCATCCATACGGATATCCATATCCATCCATCCATCGGGGCATTCATCCGTCAAATCCATCCATCCATCCGGATCCAGATCTGGGGATCCATGTAATCCATCCATCCATCCTACACTTACGACTCAGCCGACACCCGCACTTCACCCCATCAGTCCACCCATCATCCATCCATCCATCCATAATCCACCCATCCATCCATCCATCCATCCATATCCAAATCCATCCATCCATCCATCCATCCATCCCCAAATCCCATCCATCCATGCATCCATCCATCCATCCATCCATCCATCCATCCATCCATCCATCCAGGATTCCATCCATCCATCCATCCATCCATCCACCCCGTCACCCACCCACCCACCTACCCACATGCCATCCATCCATCCATCCATCCATCCATCTATAATCGTACCCAGGGGTACAGCTGCATCCATCCATCCATCCATCCATCCATCCATCCATCCATCCATCCATCCATCCATCCATCCATCCATCCATCCATCCATCCATCCATCCAGAGTGGGTCCATCCATAATCCATCCACCCATCCTTACCCATCCATCCATCCATCCATCCATCCATCATCCATCCGCCACCCATCCACCCACCCATCCATCCATCCATCCATCCATCCATCCATCCATCCATCCATCCATCCTCCATCGATCCATCCATCCATCCGGTGTCCATCCATCCATGTCCATCCATCCATCCATCCATCCACCCACCAATCCATCCATCCATCAACCCACTCACCCATCCATCCAATTACCCACCCACCCATCCACCCACCCATCCATCCACCCACTTGAACCCACCCACCCACACACCCACCCACCCAACCAACCCACCCACCCATCCATCCATCCACCCATGAACCCACCCACCCACCCACACCCACCCAACCAACCCACCGTCCTTTTCTTTTTCTGCTTCAGTCTATCCATCCTTTCCTGCAGTTCCACTCGTCCTAATTCTCTCCACATGTCCGACGTTGCTCCTCCTCGTTGCCTCTGTTTTTAAAGCCTCTGTTTTTCTGCTATTATCTTTCTTTATCAGACCAGTTGCACGTGCGTGACATTTACGTGACACAGTGCTGCAGGAGCGCTCCAACGCAACCGCTTTCCAACGCTTTCTCATACAAAACAATAACAGTTTCATCAGGAAGTACACGTCGCTTGATAAAAACTCTCTCCGAGCACGCTCCGGGCAGAATTAGGGAACGCAGTTCGCGCTGAGCGTTGTCTGTTTATTGTTTACAGGAGAGGCCAGCACCGAGTTAGAGGGTGCGTATAGCCCCCACTTAAAAATGTAAATGTACAGGTTTTTCTATAGCGACCGTATACGGTCTCTACCCTGCTCGTTTTTCAGTGACTTGATTGGGTGAGATCCTTCACCAACGCTGCAAGGTCGAATGGGTGCCATGTCATTTAGGGTCCCCGTGTACATATGGATCGTGCTAGCCCGAGATTAAATCTCTGAAATAAGTCATCATCGGTATGCGAAGCGGTATGAGACGCGCATAGGCGCATGGAACGTGCGCTTCTACCAATGTAGCTATAACGGGGCGAAAATGTGAAGGCAAGAAGTTTTTGAAGGAGAAGGACGAGGAAGACTGAAGGAGAATGATGAGGAGGAAACTACAACTATAACTTCTATAGCGCCAGGGTCTTGTGCAATAGGCATCAACTGATGATGCACCAAACCAGGACAAAATCAGGTCAATACATAGGTCAGTCTGTTAAGACAGATGCAGCCTATGGTGGATAAGCAACCTGAAAGAAACAGGTCTTAAGTTGAGAACAAAACGACACAAACGATTGAGAAGAAAGGTGAGAAACAGAAAGATTCCTTTAAAATAGTTTCAGCAACCGAAACACCTTCTTCATCAAGAATAATTCTAGTTTTATGTATGACCAGAGAGATAATCAGATGACCTGACTGGATAATGATAAAAGTCTGAGGAATAACTTCCAAATAAGGACTGATTTTAAGCATTGCGGTTGGACAGATCATTCAGTAGTTGATAAAGTGAGCCTCAATTTGAAACAAATCCCCGGCTGAACAGGAAGACAATGCAAAGAGTTAAGCACACGGGTTATAATTAATGTTCCTACTAGGACCTTTACCTATTCTGTTTCTATGTACACACACTGTTACGACACCGTTCTGCGCAGATTCCTATTCGTTAATTACAATATAATTGAATAATTATGTCGCCACGATTGTGAACATGATTAACACTGTATATCGACTCCAATAAATTTGATTTGACTTGATTTGGATGTGTTATGGCAAAGCTAAAGGAAGCAACAACAGAAGGAGAAGGAGGAGAAGAAAATGGGAAGACGAACAAGAAGAAAAATAAGAGGTGGAAGAAGCAGAAGGCGGAGGAGAAAACGGAGAAGATGACCAAGAAGAAAAAGAAGAGCAATTTCCTGTACTAAACCCGACATTCGTTATGTGGGTATCAAGCCATAGCGTCCTTCATTTCCTTAGCCCCAGCATATACGAGGGCGGTGGCTACATTGGCTAGACCTCTCCTTTGCCGTCTGATCTTCCCCAGAATAATAAATCAACAGAAGGAACACTTAGCAGTTGAAATCGAAGACAAATTTCCAGCTCGTTGAAATCGCTGCCGGGTAGTCTCGCAGCAACCCGATACACCGGATATCATCCATGGAGGGCGACCGAAGATTGCCTGCAGCCTGCCTTCCATTTCCTTCCCTTCCTTGGTTGCTGCTGCCTCGAGAGGCACCATAAGTTCTGGCGGCAGCTGCTCTGATTGCAGCCGACCCGATTATGCCGAGATGAAATATCTCTCGCAGAAGCAACAACAGCGGCCGAGCAAGGAGGAGGAGGAGGAGGGATCAGGAGGAGGAGGAGGACGTCGCTTGAGGAGGAAAACTCTCTCCGAGGAGGAGGGAGGAGGGGCAGGAGGGAGGAGAGGAACGGAGGAGGAGGAGGAGCCTCAGAAACTCTCCACGCTCTTAAAAGCACTTGTTTCCAGAAGTGAATATATGACCGTGCCAGCAGCGAGTTTCTAAAGGCTCAATATAAATGTTCAGATGTCAATCAATCAATAAATGTACAGGTTTTTCCATAGCGACCGTATAAGGCCTTGACCCTGCTCGTTTTTCAGTGACTTGCTTGGGTGAGATCCTTCACCAACGCTGCCAGGTCGAATGGGTGCCACGCCATTTAGGGTCCCCGTGTATAATACATAGGTGCAAAAAACCAAACTTTTTCAAAATGAAAATTTGGTTTTTGGTTTTTGGTTTTATGGTTTTTTGTTTTTGTTTTTAAGATTTTCCTATTTCGGATCATAAAACTCGTAAAATGGCATAATACCGTTCAAATTAATCAGATGCCTATAAATGAAATTAACTCGAACCGTAGAATGTCATAAAACTAAGTTTACAAAGGCCATACAACAATTGCCAAGAGATTTGACGAGACGCATTTTTGGCATTTATAATTTCTAAATTTGTAAAAAAACAAAATTTGCGTTTTTTTTTTGGTTTTTGGTTTGTTTAAAAAAAAAAAACCAAAAACCAAAAAACCAAGCCTTTAACAGCCCTGGTATAATATGGACCGTGCTAGCCCGAGATTAAATCTCTTAAATAAGTCACCATCGGTATCCGAAGCTGTATCAGACGCGCATAGGTGCATTGAACTTGCGCTTCTACCAATGTAGGCCTATAGCAAACGGGGCGAAAATGTGAGCGCAAGAAGTTTTTGAAGGAGAAGGATGAGGAAGACTGAAGGAGCTATAATCAGGTCAATACATATGTAGGTCAGTCCGTTAAGATAGATGCAGCCTATGGTGGATAAGCAACCTGACAGAAACAAGTCTTAAGTTCAGAATAGAACGACACAAACGATTGAGAAGAAAGGTTAGATAGGCTACAGAGAGAGTCCTTAAAAATAGTTTCAGCAACCGAAACACCTTCTTCATCAAGAGCAATTCTAGTTTTATGTATGACCAGAGAGAGAATCAGATGACCTGCAGGTCTGAGGAATAAATTCCGAATAAGGAATGATTTTAAGCATTGCGGTTGGGCAGAGCATTCAGTATTTGGTAAAGTGAGCCTCAATTTGAAACAAATCCCCGGCTAAACAGCAAGACAATGCAAAGAGTTAATCACACAGGTTATAATTAATGTTCCTATACTAGAATGTGTCAGTTATGGCAAAGCCAAAGGAAGCAACAAAAGAAGGAGAAGGCAGAGAAAGAGAAGGAGGAGAAGAAAAAGAAGGAGTTATGAACAAGAAGAAAAAGAAGTTCAATTTCCTGTACTAAACCCGACATTCGTTATATGGGTATCAAGCCATAGCGACTTCATTTCCTTAGCCCTAGCATATACGATGGCGGTGGCTACATTGGCTAGACCTCTCCTTTGCCGTCTGATCTTCCCACAGAATAATAAATCAACAGAAGGAACACTTAGCAGTTGAAATCGAAGACAAATTTCCAGCTCGTTGAAATCGCTGCCGGGTAGTCTCGCGGCAACCCGATACACCGGATATCATCCATGGAGGGCGACCGAAGATTGCCTGCAGCCTGCCTTCAATTTCCTTCCCTTCTTCCTCGGTTGCTGCTGCTGCTGCTGCCTCGAGAGGCACCATAAGTTCTGGCGGCAGCTGCTCTGATTGCAGCCGACCCGATTATGCCGAGATGAAATATCTCTCGCAGAAGCAAAAACAGCGGCCGAGGAGGAGGAGGAGAAAGAGGAGGGCATCAGAAACTCTCCACGCTCTTAAAGCACTTGATATTTCCAGAAGTGAATATATGACCGTGCCTTAGCGAGTTTCTGAAAAGGCCCCATATAAATGTTCAGATGTCATCAATCAGTCAGAATTGACGTGGTACCCCTTCCAGATTCCTACTCAGGCGCTCCCGACACAGGCCAAGCGGTAAAGCGTAGTCTTAACCGCAAGTGGAACTGAGAGCACAACTCCTCGTACTCTGGTAGTGCCAGTCCCAAGCCTGGATGAAGGAGGCTTGTTGATGAAAACCTTTGTAAAAAATGCACAAAACAATACCTCGCTATAACAAGTGCTCATACATACACACATACCTCAACCAGGACAGGTTGTCACATACCTTTGTCAACTACTGCACATATCCTTCAGTATCAAGTGTTACTTTTGAAAAGCTCAAAAGTACTTTGGCGGGTTGATGGAGTGATTAGTGCATTTCAGCCTTGTGTTCTTATATAGTGCCTTATGACAATGATGATGATGCCAACAATTTCTACAGCGCCGTAACACAGCAAATGCCGTTACAAGGGCACTTTATCAACTCCAAACGTCCGCTTATAACTTGCAGTGTACCTTCTTGGATTATTATTATTATATATTACTATTACTATTATCATTATTATTACTATATTATTATCGTAGACTCGTGGGTGAGGTGATTGCTCAACTAACCTATAGAATTAGGCAAAATGATTGTAATGGCCAAATAAAGTGGCCCATTGGACAATTGATCCAATAACGGAGTGACGGGTAGCCGGATATCCGCTAAGAATGACCTTGGGTACCTAGACCGCATTTTCACTAGACTTTTGCCAGCTCTAACCAGTTGACTATCGCCCACACAATACATTGAAATACACATACCCCATAAATTGCACCACAAGTGCATGGCTGAACATTTAGATTCGTGAATTAGGAAAGTTCTGTCACTGCTGCATTATCTTGAGAATTGAGTGTGATTATAGGTGGCACAATAGTAAAGAATTCCATCAGTAATGACAATGAATGGAACAGTCTCCCAGATCATGTGAAGAAAGCGCCATCTTTGAAGACATTTAAATCACAACTCAAGACCTATCTGTTTAGACAGTCATAATGACTGTCATTGTCTTTTTGAGCTCATGCACAGCGCCCTTTCCTTCGGCCTCGGCGCTATACAAGTCGTCGTCTTCATCATCATCATCATCATCATCATCATCATCATCATCATCATCACCATCACCACTACTACTATTAAGAAGACTAAACATTACTTAAATTAATTGCAAAATTCAAACAACTTGCATAAAATAAATTACTTTATTACCATATTTCACTTTGAAAATATACTACGAACATGGTAACGCTAGAAACCTGGAACAATACAAAGACAATGATAAACTGCTTTGTTGTCTAGCAACAGTTATCCTGGAAATGGAAAAGTTCCAAAACTTCCGAATACAGATTTCTTCCAACAAGAAGCGTCGTCGAAACAAGTCCGGAAAATTGAAATTTCCCATTTCATAAATCATTTCTTCAAAAGAAATTATTGTTCATGGCTCTTGAAACAAAGCATTACACAAAGTCGAAAAAAATACAAATGTCAACAAAGCTGTTGGCAACATGTAAGTTCACAATTTCGGACTAAACTGAAACAATGATCGCTGAATAGAGAGAAACTCAAAATGTTCCACGCAAACTGAGAAGAATTTCAGCAGCCGGAAATGCAAGCCGTAGCGGTTTTGGCTAAAAAACCAAGATACAGTTCGTGCAGTGTAGCGAACATATGCAATACGAGAAACCTGATTCACCAGTTCGTCTACAGTTCGAAATAAAACGCATCCAATATGCGGCAGTCAAACACGTATGCTGAAGAGCGTGCTGCCATGTCGACACGGTTGTGAGTCGACCACTAAAAAATACTGCAGAATAGAATAAAGTCCACGAGATTTTCTTATGTCAGACTCGAATTCCCTGCGACTACATCGGTATACATTTGAAAACGCTGCCCTTGAAGGCTATATGGGAGAACAAACGGAAATGACGTCATCATGATGTTAACGCCTTCCCATTTATATATCTCTATAGCATATGTCATTAAATGGTGCAATGACGTAAGTTGAAACAGTCCTAGAGTATTCGCATAATCTGTAAGTGATTATCGAAAATAAATAACAGCGCGCGACATATTAAACGCGGAATACTAACCAAGCAACTTATTCTATATTCGAGGTGATACATATTTTTATTATGTGTCCAGTGGAGATGTTTTTTTTCGTGGGCTTCTATAGTGACCCATTTGCGTGTTTCAAGATTAAATATTTTGATAAAACAACGATTAAAATTCTCAGTAGAATTGCAATTGAAGAGCCACGCGTGGCTCCCGAGTCTGGAACTCTTTCCGAGCACTGGGTGCTCCGCTCGCTCACTCGCTCGCTGTCCCGCTACATCACCAGAAACAAGCAGTTACTACAAAATGGTCCACCAATGATTCTCTCAGAAACTGTCAGAATGCCGACGTTGTCCATTATTGCGACAACATCGCCACATCACTTCCGTTGCCTCGTTCCATATCGACGATCCGGACGCATTCGATCACGTAACGAAGGATCCCTTTGATGACGTAATGAAAGATCCCTTTGGCCTCCTCGACCTTGGCCATCATAAGCCGTCCATGGCCAGACGTATTCGAGGGCTGAGCACACATCCACTGTCACTGCTCACCTGGCTCTTAGCATCATCGCCATCGCTCGTGCTGCTCAAGCGACCCGTTTTCTTTCCGTATCCAACGACATCTATCGGCTCTGAAAAAGAGAACAACCATAGACGTTAAGTAACAAGATACCACTGAGTGAGTAAGTAAGCTAAAAAAAATGAGTAATCTAGAGTAGCGACATCATCACAGCAGAACACAAGTCAAACAATTTCCAACAGAATCCGTTAATCCAACTGGTGTAATCTCGCATAGTGCAATCAAACCTAATCTAATCTAATCCGAAAGAATAAATCCTTCTTTAGTACAGCTATCCTAACGTATACAGGGCTGATCTGCTCTTGATTACAAGTGATTTACAGTTACACAGGGTATACATAGCAGAGATGGGCAGTAATTGAAATTGCGTAATTGAAATTACTTGAAATCACTTAATTTGTAATCTCTAATTTGTAATTCAACATTTTCCCCGGTATTTTGTAATTTTAAATCATATTTCATGTCACAAAGTAATTTGTAATTCAATTACATTTCTCAGAGTAATTTCCCCATCCCCGCAGGATAGGTACATGGTAAGAAAAAATAGGAGAGACACACCGAAACAGGATATATAAAGAGAAAGATATAACAAAGAAAAAAAAGAGAGAAAGAGGAACAGAAAGAGCAAAAGAGATAGACATAGCACACAAACAAACAGACACACATACAGAAACACCGGAGAAGCCAGAGCATATTCCCGATAGCAATGGGCGAATATACAGATGCGTGATAAACATCCAAAGCCTTGCAAACTCAGACCCAAACATTTCAGAAATGGCTTCTAATCACACACGGACTACTCGTAAATACAACAAGGCCATTGTCATAAACCACTACTGTAGTTGGCGTCACATA
>JACEVL010000584.1:446784-501784 GCA_020284085.1 Aporrectodea caliginosa
GCATAAAAATTCCGCTGACGGTAGAATTAATTGCAACTCCATTGAAACGAGGCCACTCGCCAAATGTAACTCGATCCCAACAGACACCTGCCATAAAATCCTCCTACCCATCCACTGCACCTTACCTTATATATATATGTCCTTGTATACATGTATATATATATATATATTAATAGAAGTCTGTAAATGCTCTTGGTAAACTTAAAGGGCGATAAAAGAGTGTATAAATATGTATATATATATATATATATATATATATATATGGTGCGTGTGCACGTGTGTGCGCGCGGGTGTGCATGTGTTTATATACGCACACATACATGTACATATACATTTACTAGATATACATACATATTGCTATATATATATAAGTATATATACATATATAACTATGTTATGGCTTAAATATGTACAGAGGCCGATATTTTATATCCTAATATATGTTATATATATATATATATATATATATATATATAGATACATATATAGATACATATACATCGTACATAGAGCGTCGTTCACGTAAAAACTGATTCAACTGAAGCTGGAAGTGTGGTGAGGCAGCTGGTTGCAATAAATCTCAGAACCTGACAACGGGCTCAGATTTCCATTGACTGACGCGAGGCTTTCGACAGCATCAGACAACAAGAGGACGAATCGAACCCACCAGACCACAAAATTTTTATCGAATGCCTCGTTGCCGCATCATCCATCTAAATGTTTATGCTCTGTTCAGTTCGAATGTATCGATCTGGTACAGCAACATCCAGCACGAGCTCAACGGAACAGCTTTGTTGGACAAGGTAGAAGATTGGTTAGAGTAAGTGGGTCAGGGTAGCTGATTGGTTAGAGTAAGTGGGTCAGGGTAGCTGATAGGTTAGAGTAAGTGTGTCAGGGTAGCTGATTGGTTAGAGTAAGTGGGTCAGGGTAGCTGATTGGTTAGAGCGCTAGTCTTGTAAATGTGGAGGGTACGGGTTCGAGCCTCAACCCCTGAGACGGTTACTGATTGTGTAGTGACGTTGATCAAGTCCTTCATTCATAATTGCTCAGCACCATCGATTGATTGTATTGTATTGTATCTAAAGATTTATATAGCGTAGCTGATCTCAGAATAACTATTCAGAAGCGCTCTCAGCACGAAACCCCGGGGAAAAGAAATGTCTTTAAAGGAAGAACGAGATCATAATTGTCACCATCGATTGATGCTCGATCTATGCATAGTGGTACATAAGGGTGCTCGATAGTGTAGTGGTTAGCACGGTATACTCTGTCAATCGAGAGGTCGGGAGTTCAAATCCCCGCCAGGTCAGAAATTTGGTTCGAGATATCCGCTCCATGTGTGCCCCTAGCAAACTCAGCTATAATGAGTACACTGACAGCACACTGTCGGTGGGAAGATGAGATAGTGAGGGAGAGAGCGAGCCACCCACCCTCATATGCCAAGGCTAAGAAAATGAAGTCGCTAACACTTCATACTCATGTCTGCCTCCGGGTTGGCTTAAGGGACTGATCTTCTTCTTCTATACATAGTGGTGCTTAATATTTATTTGGGTAATAATAATATTTTCAATATTTTGATCTGGCAGAGGCTCAATGGATTCAAAGGGTCAGGTCATTTTGATCTGACACATCTTGATGGTTTCTAAAGATTTATTTCATTTTAATGGGATACAACTTCAAAGGATCTAATCGAGTCTGCTGAATTGAATTCGGTTGCATACTCCTCTTCTTTCCACCGTAATATGACTGCTCAAGTGATGGATGCTCTTTGTGGTTAGATGGCTCCGACGGTTTGTCCCTGTGGAGAGATTTCCAGCTGACCGAATTCCACACAGTGTACTATGCATACATGGAAGATACGAAGGAAAAAGAAACAAAGGCAGACCAAGACTACACTGGATAGATAACATAAGCGAGAACATAACAAGACTTGGACTAGCATTGAGAGGAGCACTTGACATGACAAATGACCGAAGACAATGGAGATTATTCGTTCCTACCCTCTGCTGCCGAATGGCTGGCGTCAGGAACATGTTGACTAAACGAATGTTTTAAGAACGAAAGACTGAAAATCGATGAGTTTGTCACATTATTACGGATATGTTTACAATAATAAAGAGGGCTAAAACCACCCCTGGCAGCTGTTAAGTACCTCAGTAATTCATTCATAAATCTAAAGTTCTGTCTAGGACTCTAGGTCATACCGACCTAAAACAGCCTTCTCGAACAGGTGGGCATGCGCCATCTTTGGAGACTTTCGATTCACAGCACAAAATACATCTAGTTAAACCATCATCTGACTGTCACTAATTTTTTAACCGTTACTGAATCCACGTTTCCATCTATTCCACGCTAATTCCCAAGTCCAGCTTAACGAGAAATCCGTCCTGTTTTCCACCCAGTCCATTCAGTGCGCTGCCTCTCCTCTCCGACTCTCCAAGTCCCTATGACTCATTTCTGCTCTCTGTTTACCTGTTTATGCCCGCCTGTCTACCTACGTCTGTGCAACAACGCCCACACAGCTCGTTTCCGTTATCAATCGACCATCTATTCCACTTCCAGACCTAACCAGATCAGTATTTCCAGGCCAAAGTTGGGAGTCGATCGGCGGCCATTAACCCACTACCAGGTCAGCTTACGAACGCCACGCTCTGGGCAGGCGCGCACGTGGATATCGACCGCAGCAGTGTCCATTGTAGCGGCAACCGTCGGCAGAATTGCAAGTCTATTGTGGCGGCACCAGCCGGATGCCAAACGGGGTTGAATAACGACCGCAGAGGGAGACGAGGGGGTCGGTGGGCATTAAAGAAAAGCTCCGCAGGCCGCAGCACTCAATCAGAAGAATGTTAAGCCGTCGAGTTAAACCGCGATAGGAGCCGGGCGATTGCAGGGCCGCCGCCGCCGCGCATGAATACAGGTCATTCGGCGAGGTCACTGCCTTCGAGGGGATTTGCCCCGTTGGGGAAGAACAAAGACCCGAGAGGGTTTTTCTGGGGCCGGGCGAGTTGGCGGGAACGGTTTGAAACTCGGCGCCCACCTGACTGACGGGCGAAGAAAGAACACGTGGATTGCTCATGGGGTGTATACCACGCAACCCCTCACACCCAACACCGGATAGGGCATGGCGGATAACACGCCCTTCCGTGAACGGCGGCTTCGCGGATTTCGAATGGGGTAGAGGCGAAAGTTGATGTTGTGCGTCCTGATGAGGCAAAACAGCTTTGGTATCATCACACAACCGTCCGTCACAGATTGTTAATTCTCTGTTATTGTCCATAATCTCTCTATTCCATACACGTTCCTTATAAACAATTTCAATCCTTTATAGTTTACAGCTACATAAATACATGCACATATATACATAACATAACATAACATGTTTATTTGGTAACCAACTCAGTACATGTCGTAATCACATCAGGTTTTTACAAGTTTTGTCGGTTTACACAGGAGACCCAAACATACATACATACATACATACATACATACAAACATACATACATACATAAGTACACACATACATACATCACACACACACATACACACATACGTTTCACAAACACACACACACACATACATACACGCATACATATATAACACCAGTGTCTTATTGTAATTACAAGTAGGTAATTTCAAGAGAGACTCATCAGAGGTTTTTTAGTAAAAGTATCAGTATTAGGATACTAGTACTAGTACTAGGATACTTGGATATGTAGCACAGGCTTGCTCAAAGTACCCATGGGCCATGGCATGCAAGGAAGGCTTGCAACACTCTAACTGCTGAGCCATTAAAATAACTAGGTCAGAAAACCACAAGTGACTACACTTGACCCAATTTCATTGGCATTGGAATTGCCTGACATGGCAGGCAATGAATGCCAATCAAACATCATCCTCACCTTACAGCCAAGGCCAGCATGACAAAATAACAACGTTTCAATTGTTCACTAGGATCACACAAAGGTCCTGGGGATAAGAGACCCTGGACTGATCCCCTTCTCCAGAAATATGGAATTCAACAAGAATTCTAGCCGGACATATAATTTTCCATGCTATCCATTTCACAGAGGTTTCTTTTACTTCTCCACAACACACCCTCTCCCCTTCGAAAGCCTAAAGCCTCCAGAACAACCCAGATAAGAATTCAGTTGCAACTGCTTCTTTGATGTCCTATCATTCATGATGGCACACAAACACTCAAACACACACACACACACACACATACACACACAAACACACACACACACACACACATCATGTTTTGACACTGCACAAAATAATACTGTTTGAAAGACAAAATAATACTGTTTGAAAGATATGGAGAATAGCCAAGTCTCTGCCTTAAACCCATACTTGCTGGATAGATTATACACACATACTTACACACACACACAGAGACACACACACAGACACACACAGACACAGACACACATATACATATATATAATTATATATATATAACGTAGTTTAAAGATCAAAAGATAAATATACATCATTAGGTTCTAAACCTGTGAATAGAGATTAAGATTTTTACACCATTATCCAACACAGAACTTGCATTAAACGCAGGACCTTGCAGCTGATAAGAAAGGACAGGCAGCCGGAAAGTGCCCGGATAAAAATATAAATGAGCAACATTTAGAAATGGGGTAGAGAGAGAGAGAGGGAGGCTGCGTGTGATGGCGATAGGATAGGGGATATGCATGGGCCAGAGGCATATGAAGACAAACTGCGGGAGAGCTGGCCAATCATGTCAGCACACAAAGAAAGAAAAGTATATATCAACATGTCCTCCCCAGATGAGTGACGTCATCAAACATATTAATCCGTCCCAAGCCAAACAGGAAATGCGATATTCGTGCACACAAGCATGATGAATGCGCTTTTAATAAACTCTCTCTCTCTCTCTCTCTCTCTCTCTCACACACACACACACACACACAC
This sequence comes from Aporrectodea caliginosa, assembly GCA_020284085.1. Classification (NCBI taxonomy): domain Eukaryota; kingdom Metazoa; phylum Annelida; class Clitellata; order Crassiclitellata; family Lumbricidae; genus Aporrectodea; species Aporrectodea caliginosa. Next base: position 451,729 of record JACEVL010000584.1, read on the forward strand.
ACACACACACACACACACACACACACACACACACCGCATAACTACAGACACACACTTATTTTCGGAATATATATGTCTACATGTATCATTGTATCTTGTTCATCTAGCATCTATCTGTCTGTCTATCTATCTACATATGTCTGTCTGTCTGTCTATCTATCTATCTATCTATCTATCTATCTATCTATCTATCTATCTATCTATCTATCTATCTATCTATCTATCTATATCTATCTATCTATCTATCTATCTATCTATCTATCTATCTATCTATCTATCTATCTATCTATCTATCTATCTATCTATCTATCTATCTATCTATCTATCTATCTATCTATCTATCTATCTATCTATCTATCTATCTATCTATCTATCTATCTATCTATCTATCTATCTATCTATCTATCTATCTATCTATCTATCTATCTATCTATCTATCTATCATATCTATCTATCTATCTATCTATCTATCTATCTATCTATCTATCTAATCTATCTATCTATCTATCTATCTATCTATCTATCTATCTATCTATCTATCTATCTATCTATATCTATCTATCTGTCTATCTATCTATCTATATATAAGGCCGGTTTCGTATAGATGGAGAAGAATTGGAAGCCAGAAATGATCCGAGGATATGGGTAGGAATTCTTGAAGTGGTGAGACTTTAATTTAGAGTGGAAAGGCTGTGGTGTGATAAGTAGAGGAGCCTGAGACAGAGAACAGCAGTGGTGAGCAGCGGTATTGGTGTTGGGGCAGGGCACTGAGAATATATGGAACAATGAAACAATGACATAAGACAGTCACTAGGTATCCAAACAACCCTGCTCCACAAAGGCATTCAACACAAGACTCTGATGGTTTGGACAAGTAGAGAGAAAGCCTGTTGACCTAATTACACACAAGGCACTACATGCAGGATTCAAAGGAAAAGAAACAAAGGCAGACCAAGACTACAATGGACAAACAATATAAACAAGGACATAACATCACTTGGACTAACACTAAGGGGAGCAATGGACTTGACAAATGATCGAGAAAATGGAGATAACTTATTCGCAACCATCACCACCAAATGGCTGGCATCACGAACTGATGAATGGTTAAGATGATGGTACCCGATGCTGACAGTTTGGCCCGTAAAACATTTATTATTAGGAAGCTTTACTGTTGACCAAAGCACTGTACACTGCAGTTTGAAAAACACTAGAAATTCAAATGTAAAATTTGTGATTATAGGCCATTGTAGAAAGTAAACCAATATGCAGTTTGCAATTGGTGCAATAAAGGATATACTTACTTACTTACTTCCTTACTAACTTATGATGACGACAATGATTCAAGCCAAGATGCACTTACCAGTTTCGGAGCTTGGAGAATTAGAACTCAGAATGGTTAGTGGTGAGGACGAGTCGGAGACCTCGTCGCTCAGAGACCAGTAAGGCGTGAGTTCATCATCTTCGAACTGACGAAGCTGCTTTACAAGGATGCGTGCCGTCTGCTTCTCAAACTGCAGAAGGCGAGTTTTCTCGGATGCTTCTTCTTCGAGAGCCTGAAATCGTAACATAAGGTGTAGGTAACTGCATTGTCTTTGAAAGACAACAGAAATTAAAGCAACTATTTACTAATTGAATAGTATGTATGTGTGTGTGTGTGTGTGTGTGTGTGTGTGTGTGTATGTATGTATGTATGTATGTATGTATGTATGTATGTATGGTATGTATGTATGTATGTATGTATTTACAATGTATGTATGTACGTATGTATGTATGTATTTACAATGTATGTATGTGTGTGTGTATGTATGTATGTATGTATTATGTAAATGTATGTATGTATGTATGTATGTACGTATGTATGTATGTATTTACAATGTCACGTATGTATGTATGTATTTACAATGTATGTATGTATGATGTATGTGTGTGTGTATGTATGTATGTATGTATATTATGTATGTATGTATGTATATATGTATGTATGTATTTATGTATTTATGTATTGTATGTATGTTGGCTCTAAGTGCACATTTGCATTTGAAAGACCTAAATATGTTTTCAGCATCTATCTTAATTGTGTGCAACTCATGCATGTGACGTGTGTTAATACTATGTATCATAGGAGAGAGAGGATGCGGTGGTTCAAATCTACCTCAAGCCAGCGACCCAATACAAGTTTCTCGCCCACAATTATCCAATGATGAGGAAGGTAACGGGAAACCAACTCACTCATCTCATCCCGGATGGCATAAAAACCAATGAACTTGCCTTTGGGCAGATGACTCATCATCATGCGAGAGGTGGTTTTTCATTTTGCTACAAATGATCATCTTACAGGACTTCACTTAGCAAAGCAGAATTGCTGGTTACTCACATAATTATAAAGTGGCAACGGCTTATTAATGATTTCTCATAGCATGAGACATGCTGCAACTACACCATATATCACATCTACAATCGATCTGCAAAGGAGGTCACTTGTACATAGGCAAACACAGACAGTGTCTGGTAATGGTCCATTACTGAAGAGATAAAATCTGCCAAAACATGCCAGCATAGGTCCAGTTGGTTAAAGTCAATGTTTGCTGGGCATTCTGATTATTTATGGTCAAAAGCAAGTGGATATGCAATTGACCAAGTCATGAATTTCGGACTTGGCCTAATTCATGGGACTTGGCCTAATTCGTGAGGGTAAATATCCACAGTGGACAAGTGCTTCTTTTGTATATTGCACTCATAATCATTATATTTGTCATGTTCATCATTTGCATTTTTGAGTTTTGAGAGAAACTTTGAGATCCGATGCACATCAAATTTGCAAAAGAACAATTCTTGATTCCTTTTCTAAACTACAGGTATTTGATTTGTTATGTTCCAGCCATGCTTCCAATTTTTTAATTTTAAGCACAGAGCCATGCCATTACTAAATGTATAGTCAGTAAGGCTTGTATCTCAGTCACTTTAACCCATTGCCTGCATGGGGAATTCAAGTGTTAAGCCTATTTTGTATTTATACGTCTTCCCCGGCCAGAGGTTTTCAAAGGGTTGTAATGCGTCTCACACACACAATCCCAATATGAATACCCTTACTCCCACTTCCAAATTTTGAGCCCAGAGTCGTTTGACAAGGTATGGTCTTATCATATCTCAGTTTAGACGTAGCCTTGACTGGATTCCAAACATCTCATATAACGCCAATACCACCCCACCCACACCAGCTCACTCGCCCTCGCAGGGTCAACATCAAATTGCCTGGGTCCACACCGTTAACCCAACGAAAATTGGCCACCACCCCAATGTCCCCCTCCAGCACTCGCTTAGTCATGCATCCACCCACTGCAAAACAAGCATCAATGATAGAATCTCCAGGGTTCTAAAAAACACCAGCCCTCATCCCTCTCCCCTAATGGAACACAAGTAAGTACCCGACTGTAATTTATTAAATTGAGGCACCGCGTTGGGCGTGTCCTTGCCGTTGCTAGGGCGCGTTCAGCGCACAGTAGGTCGTATGCAAAACAACAAAATGAAGCCCAAGGTAATATGCCAGCGAGGTCGCGGCCCAGGGGGGAGATATTCGAGATTTGAAGGCTGTCAACCTTATGACCCGAAATGTTTCCAGTTCGGCACGTTGACGAAAACGGGCCGTACAGCTGGGCTCTCTCATTTACAGTCAGCGTGAGTGCAGGGCCTGTCCGTGTGCTTGTACGCCTGCCTGTCCGGCTAGCTCTTTTTCAGGTACCTAAATGCCAGCCAGCTTTTATCTTGAAACTGCCACTGTATATCACTCGAGAGTCCCACGGCGTAGTTTAGCAAATATCACGAGTGAAATGGAAGTGTAGATCCCGCAGATACAGCTATCATCGTACACAAGCTTGCGAGCAGTGACGTTTCACTTGTACGTGTAGGCCTATCTGTGGGTCCACGTGGACATGTGCTTGCGTCCGCCTTTGTGTACGCTTATACACGTCTGCGTGTGTCCCTACGTATGCCTGAGTATGTCTGTTTATGTTATGCGCGTGTTTTGTGGTATGTTAATGAGTCACGTAGAGCATGACGTATTTCTGGCTTCACTTTGTAGCTATGTAAAGCCCAGCGTATCAGCCTCTGTCCATGTTCGTCTACTCGCGTATCTCAACACGCATTTGTTTATCGCTGTTCTGCAGTCCACACTTCTATAACCGATGATGTTGTTGTTGTTGTTGACGATGAAGATGATGATGACGACGACGATGAACGTTGTGATTATCGGCGCGAACAGTTTCGACCGAGTTCTGCTTTGATCACAGATAAACCATTTTACGTTTAGGTAAAAATCGATCCTGCAAGACGCCATTGATGGCCGCCATGATTTATTGTGACGCTGGATCCCTTTACTCCAGGTCGCGGAGACGCTGGTTCTCCGGCGGCGCCCGTTAAGACAAAGACAAAGGGAGACGCGCGCCGCGGACAAAGACCGTTGATCACGACGTTCACTATTTACCTTAATGAGCCGACGAGCCTTTGTCAGCAGTCCCAGAGTGGTGTGCTTCGATGAATCTGACCCGAGAGGAACGACCTTCTTTAGCTGCTCCATGCAGGAGCGCATGTGGGCTCGCCTGCCGAGAAAATAATCGAACTGTAATTAATGAACGACCCCCGATAACCAAACCTACTTCATCAATCGGGGAATGGGAGGGAGGGTGATTCCTAACGTTCAACAGCGATAATGGAAAAATTCCATGAAAAACAGCTTCATGGATGCTCTTGGGACGCAACTACAATACCAGTGGATGAAAGGATGGAGCGTTAAACGATAAATCAATTTCTCATTCTCACACGTTCATGTGATTTTGGGAGAGGGTTGTTTCAATATTATACACAAACTTACATAACTACAGTACTGTACCTAGCCACAGTACCTAATTGCTTACATGCATACATTTATGATACATAAATACACACATAGGCCTACATATGCACACATATATACATTTATATATACATATACATTTATATATGTATGATATATAATATATATGTATGATATATATATATGTTTGAGATAGATATATATATATATCATAGGGTGTCGGAAAAGCTGATTCCTTTCTGTCATCGAGGTGTCAGTTCCGAAAGAGACCAGATCTCGTCCATTAGGATAAATAAACATTTCCACCGAGTATCTGCTCCAATCTACACAAAAATACTGTTCTACTGCACCGGAGAATAATACAGCCCAACAGACCCAGGCCCCCACCCCCATTACAATACACTCAACAGCACAGATGTATGCAATTAGCCAAGGCCTGTACATTGCTAAACCACTATACATATTATATATATATATATATATATATATATATATGTATATATATATATATTATCATCGTCGTCAGTTCCTGACGCCAGCCATTTGGCAGCGATGGGTATACCAATAAAATTTATTCGTACCCATCGCCGCCAAATGGCTTGCGTCAGGAACAGACAATGATGATGATGATGCACTTGTATCGCGCCGGTGTACAATGCGTAGGGTATCTACCAATGGCGCACCAAAACCGAACCTTAAAAAATGAATCAGGTCAATACCCAGAGGTGTCATGAAGCGGAGTAACCATTCAACTTGGTTGATCACTGATGCATTTGCCTCCGAATTAGGCCTACTATATCGGTGCTGTAGACGTTGCTAGGTTGGATTAGATTAGAGTAAGTAAGAAAGTTAATAAATATTCCTTATTTGCATCTCATAAGTGCACATGCACTGCTCTGCATAGAATGAACGCATTACTTAGCGTGAAATGAAAGAAAACATAGACTAATATATTAGAAAGACATTTACAACTAGCTACAACTAAAGATTAGATTAAATTAGATTAGGATTAAATCAGGATTAGATTAGATTAGATTGGATCAGAATTATGCTAATAAGACCAACCTGTTCTTTTCCAATTCATTATGCGCAGATCTGAAAGGAAAGCACACAACAGAATTATTAACAAAATGGCGGATATCTCTGCAACTTCCGGTAATCATATAAACACTTTCAAAATCATTTTACAACGAAAAGGGAGGTGCTCGTTACTTAGTTTATACATAAATACATGCATACATACAAAGATACGTACATACATACACACATTCATACACACATACATGCAAACTATAGTTCACACAGACACCCATAAGTACATATACAGACAAGTACATGTACACACGAACAAACACAAATGCATGCAGAAGCATCTGTAGAGAACATTAAGTCAAGTGGAAGGACAGACTGACACGGCAGATGGACAGACAGAGACAGAGAGACAGACAACCAGAGAGACAGACAGACAAACAGAAAGACAAAGGCCTTTCCAATAAGCAACGATAGAATCCGTTCCTCTACGTCCGTCCGTCGTTCCGTTGGCTTCGTCTACGCTGAGAAACTCAATTAGCTGTAACCTAGACGGACTGAACCGCAGGGGAGCCAGACCAAATCGTCCGTGGGGCAGAGGGAAGTGGAGGCGGGGGGGGGTTGTGTGTGTGTATAGAGACAGGAATGCTTAGTTTATGTCCAGATATATGACGGAGGTAAAACTGAAACGTTATTATGTACGTATGCATGCACCTATGCATGTATGTATGATGTATGTATGCATGTATGTTTGCATGCATGTATATGCTTATTATAATATATGAATTTGCATATGTATGTATGTTTGTATGTATGCACGTAGCCTATGCATATTTTTATGTATGTATTTTTGTATATGTGCATGCATGTATACATGTATGTATCTAGGCATGTAAATTTGTATGTATGAATGCAAGCATGGATGTATGTATGTACATGTGTATGTATGTAACTATAATATTATATATATGCATAAATGTATACATTCACATGTTCGTATGCATGTACGTATCTTTGTACGCATGCACATGTAACAATAATCATGTAGCCTGTGTTCCATTTATCCGCCCAATTGAGTCGACGCCAGCAGACATGAAAGCGGTTATGGGCAATTAAGTCTATCTTTAGACCGTCCGTTCGCTGCAGACTAATCAAATAAATATTAGGCGCAATTATTTCGCGAACAAAACGAGTGCGTCTGTCGGTGGCTGCGCGCGTGCGTTCGACGTGACCCTGGATAAAGGAAGGCGAGTGGTGTAAATCACGTGCTTCGCCAAGCATTTGACGCCGCCGTCGTAAATCACCTGTACATGCGCTGTTATATGGGAGCCGCATGTATGCATAGGGAACGGTGCACCAATGCTCCCCGTAAACGAATTGGAGAAGGGTAAGCATTGACTTAACTTGGGCAGGGTGGGAAAAAAGTTCTGCTACATGTCATCACGCACGGTTGAAATCCCCCCATCGACGCTTTGGACAACCACCTGCATATGGCACACAACACCCCCCCCTTCCCCTACAACATGGCAACAAACCGTCAGTGCCCATCTAACCATTCGTGCATTGAACACTTTAAGGATGAGCTGCATTGGTTTCTCATTCAATTTTAGTACTCTCGTCCTTAAAGTGTTAAACTGTAATAAGCACACTCAGTGCAATGTCTGATTTGCCGGAGGGGTGGTCGGCTTGACCCCTTTAATTTGATTACCAGTCTACACCAAACGACTTCATTATAATAATAGAATTATAGTCTCCATTGTGACCAATCGGCTGATGTATATAGGTTGATATTATGATAAACTCTGGGACAAAAGAAAAGTGCACAGCTTTTCTCATAGTGTATACGTACTAGTGTACAGTACTGTCAGTACTTGGTGCAATGTTGCACTAGTTCGTTGGTTTTGCTAGTATTTTCTTTTTACAGTGACAGTACTTAGAGCAATAGTTTGTTAGCTATCGTTGTGTGCTTGTTTTTTTCGTCTTTCAGTGCAATTTAGTCACGTCTGACGTTAATGTGTACAATTTGTTGTTCCGATTAGCATTAAGCTAAAAGTTTACACTGCAACTGAAAATTTCTTTTAAGTTTTAATTTTAAGAAGTTTTTCAATGTCAGGTTTGCATCGTAGTTGACTGTTGGTCATTGCAGAATCCTGACGTATTATGGAACTTCATTAACTTCATTTTAAAAATAACGAAATCTGGAGGCATTAGTTATTGTGATTGTTCTCTGTATGTGAATCAGAGCATTCATTTTGCAAACTCAGATAAATTGTATCCACTGCGAGTGGTTTGCAACGTGAGGAAAAAAATTAATTGCAGCTTAGTAAATTTTATTATTCATATATATTTCCAACTCTTCTTATTTTGTTATAAATCAAGTCAGCGGTAGTTTTACAGGCCAAATTTCTCCTCCACAAATAAATCTTCTCAAATGCTCTCCCCTGCGTCACAAACAATAACACCACTTCTCCTATTTCTGTTCTGTACGGTACTATTTCTCGTGTTTCTCTTGCTAGTATTTCGGCCTACTGTTTTTTCTCCAAACTATTTCTCGTCCAAAAATAAATTTTCGCAAGTGATATATACGGCATCGTAAACTGTAACAGATTTTTGAGATATCAGCTTGCCAATGATGATTAATGCTATAGTTTATCCTCAACGAAGCTGTGATAGATAGAAGAGCAGTCCCTTAAGCTACCCCGAGAGGCAGCCATTGGTGCGTTAGCGGTTTCATATACTTAGCCAACTTTGAAATTGATGTGTAGTTCACAAGTAGGCTACGTAAGCAAATAAGTAAGTATAATCTATTGACTTGAGACAAAATGCACCGAATCTACAACGCGAAAAAACATTAGCACAATGTCAGCAAAGAATTTCTGTATTATTACACGTAAATTTAGAAGTCTAACTCTATAATCAATGCAGTTTAATGACACCCAGCATACGATGTCCTACGCCTATTAGAGAGCATCGTATAGGCAGAGGCGAAAATCTGTACATAACTTGGGGCCGACTTTTCGGAGGCCGGAGTGTGGCATTTTGGGGGACAGATAGGCCCCAGTCAAAACTTTGGGGGACAGTCCCCTGATTTACGCCACTGCGTATTGGCTAGGTTCGAATTTAACCTAAAGACCGTCTCAGAGGACGAAAATATTGAGGAGAAAACATTTTGTGACACTTCGTAATACAGGCTAAACTGTGACATCTGAAGCATTTCAAGTGTTTACCCGTGTATTTTATTACTACGTCCGTCCGACCATTTCGGAAACCATCTAGGCCGCAGTTTGTTTACGCGAGGAGGTTATTGGACAAAAACCACGACCGTCATGAGTCATCATTGCCCCACTTAGGGCATTCCTCTCGGCGGAAATTTTATAATTTATCAGATAGTATTTTGGGCGAGCAGCGACCGTTTAGGGTATTGTCGAGCTGTTTAAAAATTCCTAACGGTCGGAGTCTATTCGACGGAGATAGAACACATAGATCTGTGATAAATCAAGGACACTGGTGACAATTCACAGTCCTTTGACAGTCCACGTAGGGTCTGCCATTGTTAGTGAGACTTAACTAACGACAGATGATCATTAATACCCCGGCCACTTAGGGGGCGTTTTACCCGGTCGCGAGCAGCCGTACCGAACGCGCATGGTTAGTGTCGATCTGGGGTTCCTGTCTCCACCCGCCTGGGTTTGTTGAGCCCCCGGGGCCTCCCTATCTGTCCAGCTGCACTCTTGAAGGCATCATCTCTTGACAACGGAAGTAACACGAGGATTTGTTACTGAAACAGGTTGACTCGGTGTTTACCGAACTCGGGTCTTTGTGCTCTAAGGCCGCCATCTTAACTCGCGATAGTAACTGCAGAGCGCAACGTCAAACAGGCCTTAACGGTCCGAACTCGGGTTTCGTAATTATGTTGGGCGTGTTGTACAACTGTTCCGTGGTACGCTCGGAGTTGAATCCGAGTTTACTCCGCTTACACGTGGAATAGCAGCAAGCAAAGCTAATAAATATTGCTGGGATAGCTAGAGTCCGTTTTAAAGTGAAATATATCGCCTGTTTTAAGATTGTTTCGGAAAATATACTATTTTTTCGTTGTTTATCCCTGAATTGGCTCCATGGTAAAATATTAGGTCGTACGCTTTTATATAATAGCTCCAGTTAAATAAAGCTACTTCTATCTGCCATTTTATTCACCCTGTAAAATTTACACCACATATTCTGCTCGCTGGTATTTGACGCCACAACAGGATAGTTATATACTTCGAGTCTGCCCAGAGCAGTAGCGGAATGGTCCAATATGGCGCATGTAACGTATATCATGGGCCCCAGTTATACAGCACAACTTCATTTGATACTGCCTTCCTCCCAAAGTTCAGTACAGCATACTCGACCATACCACAGAACATCGATGGTTCTGAGCAACTGTGAGTGAAGGACTTGCTCAAGGTCCCTACACAGTAACTGACTCAATGCAGGGTCGAAATCCGTACTCTCTGCATTACAGGCCTCTATCCATACGGATATCGGATCCGCACGTGCCAGGTCCCATATAAAGTAACGCTAGCCGTCGTCTATACCATTCTATATTTGTGGCCCTTTGTACAGTACAGCTCCCGGTTAGGTGACGCAATACTGTACACAGATTTCGTTGACAAATGCCTTGGCAGCATAACAATGGTATCAGTTGAATAGGGGATGGACGCATTGTTCAGTGACACACAATCACGATTAACTGGTCACGAGGATTATGGACGGGTCATCGCAGCCAAATGGATTGAACGCTCGGCCTGTGACGCGAATGGTAAGGGTTCGAAACCTCCACTCAATGCGGTCAATGTGTACGGGCCTTTACTCACAATTGCTCAGCGCCATCGATGTTCTGTCGTATGGTCGTGTGTGCACTTCTGGAATTTGGGAAAGACATAAAATGCAGTCGTATTGTATAAAATTCAGTTGTATTGTACTAGATGCGGTTGTACTGTCAGCGTCAAACTTATAGCATCGTGGGCTGAAGGATAATACAGTATCTTTGGGCATACTGCGCGGACGTCGGACGGTGCCAGGTTTTGTTGTGACGACCCTAAACCTTACCCTATAAACCGATCCTCACGACGCCAGTAAACTTACGCACTATATGCTTCAGCCCCCGATACTATAAGCTTGCCTCAGTCAGCCTATTACTGAATTGTATCCGCCATGCATTTCGGTCCTAATTCTACGGATCTACATGATGCACGACTCTGTTTAGACACATATGTCACGTTTAGTGGAACGACCCATTTATGACTTGGCCTTGCATCAGGTATTCACGTAGTCTCAGTTACAGGATTCGACAGGCAGGCACTCACGCATTAATCATAACAGCTTAATAGATGTGCGAACACTCGGTGCATAACTTTCCTTCTAAAATTAACACCTCCGAAAATGTGACACGAACTCTTTTTTTGTGACGTGACTAATTTAGCCACGTTCCGGGCACCGACATTATAGTAACTGGGCCGATTTTTAAACGGATATATATAACTAACCCTCGTGCAACTTTATCTGAGCTTATGTCATAGTTCACTGCGCTGTGCTTACATAGGCTACTGACGTACATCCCTGACCCTCGCCAGTGCCCTGAATTTGTTGAAAAAAACAAGCCGTTTATAACGGTTTATTACCCTACAAACAAGGGGAGGCGGTCGTTTTCAGGATGTTTATCGCCCTCTAAACGTACCCAGGTCTCCGAAACGTCTACGTGCCTATGCCTCCGTAGGCATCGGCCTATAGGCCAGTGGGTGTCACGCGTTTTTGTGAGGCCTGGATCAGACTAAGTTTACGGCCTGTGTCTATCTAAGCTTACGTGAGCATGCAAGGTACGCTAGCTGCTGTTTGTTGCCTGGGCTGACTAATAATAATAGTAACCAGAATGTACAGCCTACGCTGTGGGCAGAGGTTAATCGTGTACCCAAAGAGCACTCTCTTAATACCGGCGGACCCTCCCGCTGAGGAAATATTATTACATATTACGTCAGAGGGTTTCTGAAGGTAGCCTATAAACTGCTCTTGCATAGTCAGCAAATTACCTAAGCTGCTCCACTTAAGGATTGGCTAGTTGCTGTTTAACGACACTGTGTCATAACTAAGATGATTAACGTCGCCCTCCTCCTTGCTCCAGGCTTGGGACTGGCACTGCCATAACTTACTGTAATATCTATAGTATGGGCATCAGCATGTAAGTCAAATCTCTCTGAGCTAGTTGTCCTCCAAAAACGGGCTGTTAGATTTATCGCAAAACTTCCATATGGAGCCCATACGATAACTGAATTCCTAAGCCTGAAAATATTAAAACCTGACGAGCAGTGGCACAGTTGAGGAGTGGTTAGTGCTGCTTAGTTTACGGATGCATGTACAATTACATGTACACCTTTGTCTATCTCCACCACGGCACATTACTATGGTAGTTAGTGCCAGTCCCAGGACTAGATAAAGGAGGGGTGACGTTAATTCTATTTCCTGTGACATCGTCCTTGACCAGCAACTATAGCGCATAGGCTAGCTCAATCCTACTCATTGTTTAACGAATTGATTTGGTGAGATATGGTCGTGGAAACAATTATTCGATATCTAGATAAACAGATATGTAGGCCTATATTCATACAATCATAGAAATAGAGAATTTACAAACGAACAACAAATATACGCATGATACATAATTCCTGGTAAAAGCAATTTTAGCCTTGGTCACTCATCCTACTTCTGCTAAATGTTGCTCGTAAAGTTGGTCATTTTAATACTAGATAATCAGATACCAATGCCCAGCCACGGGTAGATTTGCTTGCTAACCACACAGTTAATTAATCATTCAGGACATGCGCCCACACTATTATACCACATGCCACACGCACGCAGGTATAACCTTGATCTCCGTGAATATAATTATGAACATTAACAATCAAACGCTGGTCGATGATGTACGTCAATATACAAGGACGAACCCGATATGGACATTTGAAATCTAAATTGTTAATACCTATGAATTCTAAGTTGACATAAAAGCCTGTCGAATAATAACGAGGCCGGTGTCACGAAATAGAGTATCTCCCCTAAATGAGTATCCCCCTTAGCGAAATGGAGTATCCGGTTTAGTTTGCATTATTGGCGGTTTCTAAGTGTATTCAGTCGTACTGTTTGGATTTATTGTACACATAGATTTTTAAATTGTGTATCTTTAGTTTGTACGTCGACCTGAAATTAATTTACTACGTTTTGGGTGATTTTGACTGGATTTTCGTCTTGGTTATCGTGATGCGTATGACGATGGGGATAGAATGGTTTATCCCCCCGGATACTTTACACCGGTTTATTCCATCCGGGGGATATGCTTCAGGGGGGATAGAATATCACGGGACACCGGCAGATCTTCATTTATACCTTCGACCGATTTGAATCAGGCATACAGTTCCATGACGGAGGATAGCAGCGCGCATGACGAATAAGCTGTCAAACGCATTCTGAAAGTCAATACCTAATGCGTGTATATGTGGCGTTCTTTGCCCACGTCAACATTGTCAAAGGGTTTGCATGCAAGGACAATGCCGAGATAAATTTGCGATCGTAATTCACGTGCATGGATGCATGCATGTATGCATTCATCCACGTATGCATGTTCATTCATATTGCCTACGTTTTGGCAAGATACATGGGCAACATCGAAATCGATACACAGAGTCGTTGCTACATAAAAAAACAGGCCACACACATCGATATATTAATCAATGTGCATGCACCATTATATACATATACATGCATGAATACATACATGCACACGTATGCAGTACGTACACACACAAATACATACATACATACATGCATGGATACGTACCTTCATACATGTATACATGTAAACATACATACATACATATCATTGATTTATACGTAGTTTCGTAAATACATAAATATGGATACATACAGATACATACATAGGTACATAATTATGCAGATACATACATACATGCATACATAGATAATCCATGGATACATAACATAAGGATACATAGATACATATATGTATGTATACACATACGTACATACATGTATATGTAAATACACACAGGGATATATATGCACATACGTACATTCATACGCCTACATAAGCTTATATTACGCATATATATATAAAGGATTTTGCTAATGTCATTTGCTGTAGGCAATATGAACTGTTGTGAATTTCGATATCCATAAAATGAAAGTGCAATACATACGGGCAAAGTATAAACTAGCGTTAGTCGAAAAACCGTTTAGAAATGGCCACCATTATGCTGGCTGCAATATGACGTCCGCAAAGATATGCTCACTATATATAGTGGCCAAAAAGAGAGAAGGCGACCATTTTGTTTAACTTTAAGCCTTTCAAGCTTGCTATCATTTACTGACTTCCGCTTGGATGTTGATAAATAACGATAATGGGTTGTGATAAATTAACGTAATAATCTATGCTAATCTCTGCTAATTAGTTTTTCAGGACATAAAATGATAATGAGATCAAATAAATATTCAAAAAGTCAATTTCAACAACGATAAAAAGTTTTAAAAACTGTTAATTTATTTTATATACTTGGAAGCATTGCAAATATAAGTGAAAGTAAATTTATCACCATAGCCAGAAGATATGATATTTATAATAATATTTACCAATTGCATAATTTATTGTATTTGGCGGCCATGGGTACGAATAAATGATCTCCATTTTTTCTCGGTCATTTGACAAGGCCATATTGCTCTTCTTAGTGTTAGTTAGTCCAAGTGATGTTAAGTCCTCATTTATATTATCTATCCAGGGTAGTCTTGGTTTGCCTTTGTTTCACTTTCCCTCGAATCTTGCATGTAGTGCATTGTGTTGATTCTGTCAAGTTGTCTACATGTCCAAACCATCGGAGTCTTCGTTGAATGACTTTGTCTATACCAGAGTTGTTTGAATATACCTACAGCTGTGATAGTGGCTACTATTTCGAGTATATACGATTGTGTAGTTTCGAGTGGGTGTTTTTTCTGCTCTTGAAGTCCGTGATCACGGCCATTATCGCAATCGTTATAGACGTTACGGCCAGGGTTCGAGTAATGTCGTGACATTTGTCATCGCATATTAGGTTTCCTATGATCACGGCGAAGCTTGGACGTCATATGCGTCCGAAAATCAATACAGAAAATGGTGCCGAGCAACGTTAACCAAGAAAGAACTGCGTGTCTCTCGTGCCGTGCGTGTGTGTGCTCTCGCGTGTGGGCATGAGCAGGTGAACTGCTGTCTGAGTTATTGTCTTCGAATCGTATGTCCCAGGTGTGCTGTGGCAAGTTGGTGTGTGAGTAACTGGGTGAGAGAGTAGGTGAGTGAATGGATTAGTGTTTGGGTGGATGAGAGTGCGAATGAGTGAGCAGGTCAGTCGATGAGTGAGAGAGTGGGTAAGCTTTTGCGAGTGAATGGGTAATTAGAGAGTGGGTAATCTTTTGCGAGTGAATGGGTAAGTAAAGAGTGGGTAATCTTTTGCGAGTGAATGGGTAAGTAGATAGTGGGTAAGCTTTTGCGAGTGAATGGGTATTTAGAGAGTGGGTAATCTTTTGCGAGTGAATGGGTAAGTAGAGAGTGGGTAATCTTTTGCGAGTGAATGGGTGAGTAGAGAGTGGGTAATCTTTTGCAAGTGAATGGGTAAGTAGAGAGTGGGTAATCTTTTGCGAGTGAATGGGTAAGTAGAGAGTGGGTAATCTTTTGCGAGTGAATGGGTAAGTAGAGAGTGGGTAATCTTTTGCGAGTAAATGGGTAGGTAGACTAATTGAGCGAGTAGCTGGGTGAATGAATGATTGGGTGAGAATGTGAATGAGTCATTCAGTCAATCAGTGAGAGAGTGAGCGAGTGATTTGGTAAGTTCAGGTGTGTGAGCCAAGGGATGCGTGATAGCACGCATTGAGTGCGTTCACTGTGCGCTTCCTTAGATCTTCCGATGGCCTGGTTCCTGTGTCTGCTTCTGTTTGCTTAGGCTCTTCCGTTCATCGATTCGGCAAAGATGCGCATCGAACCGCCGCCAGTTAATTCTAGTGTTCCCGGTTCAATGCACGCCACCAATGGACCACAGAAATATCATGATCGGTTCAGTGCATACAACCATAGAAATTTCATGACTGACCTACTATACTTTATCACAGACGCAGATGGACATAAAACAACACAGAAACACATACGTAGACACACACACAAAGAGACACACAGACAGACAAAGTCCCACACTCAGTCATACACGCACAGACACAGACACATAGCTAATACAGGTGAACAAGTTAGATGCAGATAAGCACTCACAGAGAGAGACAGAGAGAGAGCACACACACACACACACACACACACACACACACACACACACGCACGCACGCACGCACGCACGCACGCACGCACGCACGCACGCACGCACGCACGCACGCACGCACGCACGCACGCACGCACGCACGCACGCACGCACGCACGCACGCACACACACACACACACACACACGCACACACGCACAAACAAACAAACAAACAAACATACACACACACATACTGTAATTGTAATTAGTAATTTCTATTGTGCCTGTATTGCTGTCTGTTCTGTTAGTAGTTAAGATTTAAATTGCATAACATGTAAATGTACAGCGCAGTGCGTTTGTCAGGCGCTTCAAAAATGAAGAGATTATTATTATTATTATTATTATTATTATTATTATTATTATTATTATTATTAATTATTAATTATTAATTATTAATTATTATTATTATTATTATTATTATTATTATTATTATTATTATTATTATTATTATTATTATTATTATTATTATTATTATTATTATTATTATTATTATTATTATTATTATTATTATTATTATTATTAATGCTCAAGGCATCAGCCGATTTCGCACCAAAACGAAGCCGTAATCAGGTCAACATCCAGAAGATCAGTTGGCAAGACAGAGCAATAAGCAATTTGAAATAACACACACAGACACACTAACAAAGACACACAGACAAACAAAAGGGCACACACAGGCTGCCAAACACACACACACACACAGGCCGATGATGGCCATTTCGGGTCGCCTTACCTACTGCTAGCACCGGACGACGAAGAGCTGAAATGAGCGGAGGATCGTTTTAATCGATGTCTTTTGGCAGAGGCCGAAGAGGAGGATGAAGAGGAGGAGGAGGAAAAGGACAAGGAGGACGTCCTGTGCTGGACGGATGGTCCTGAGGAGGAGGACGACGAGTGGAGGCGGTTGCGGGAGGATCCACCGACTCCAGAGATGGATGACACGCAGGCGTATCCGTGCTCCGATTCTGGAAAAACAAACACTGACGCCGTTTAGTGGTGTGGAGTGGATGTTCCATCCTAAGATATTGTTATGTGCTGTAAAAAACACGGTGTGTGCTGCAGTGCTCGATTAAATGCACATGCGTGATGCCGAGCATGAAGACAAATGTACGGACTTTGCCCCATTGTGTGTGTGTGCTTGTGTGCTTGTATAGTGTTTGTGGGTGTGTCTATATGAGTGTTTGTGCATGTATGTATGTGTATGTGTGTGTGTTCGTGTGTGTGTTTGTGTGGTGTGTGTATGCTTGTGTATGTGTGTCTTTGTGTGTGAATGTGTGTGTGCTTGTGTGTGTGTATGTGTTTGTGTGTGTGTGCGTGCGTTTGTATGTGTGTATAATGTGTGAGTGTGTGTCTATGTGTGTGTGCTTGTGCTTGTGCATGTGTTTGTGTGTGTGTGTGTGCTTGTGCTTGTGCTTGTGTGTGTATGTGTGTTCGAGCGCTTGTATGTGTGTGTGTGCGTGTGTATATGCCTCTTTGTGTGGCTGTGTGTTTGTGTACAGCTGTAACGTGTCTCTATGCAGAAAACACAGAGAAAGGCAGAGAAACAGAGATACAAACAGACAGACAGATAGACACAGGAAGCAATCTTTTTGGAAAATCAAAGCAAAACAGGTCTTAAACACATCCCCACACAAACATTATACTCGGCCCAAGGCACCCAGATATACCCTGCATATAACTATTTACATCTGTATGAAAATGAATTTATGTATGAACATAATATATATATACATCAAGCATGGGTGTAAATATATATATATATATATATATATATATATATATATATGCATTGGCCCTCAAGCCCATATGGCCATATATGGATGAAAATATATAGGTATACCGGTACTGGTTCTTATACGTCTCTCTCTCTCTCTCTCTCTCTCTCTCTATATATATATATATATATATATATATATATATATATATAAATCAAGCGTACACGCGCTGGCACACACACACACACACACACACACACACACACACCACACACACACACACACACACACATATATATATATATATAGACGTATACCAGTTCATATATATATATATATATATATAAATCAAGTGTGTGCGTGCAGGCACATAGATAAACATTATATACACGGTGATTCAATAAAAAGTAAGCCAAACTTTGTGTCTCATATAAGTACTTCTAACATGAAAACAGTATTTAATATTTTTGTGAAGAAACTCTCAGTAGTATGGTTTGATTATTTAATTCAAGAAGATGTTCAAAATGTCCTCCTTCTGCTTGCACGTAAGCCTGGAGCCGCTGGCGCCATTGGGCGACGTTTTCTTCAGTGCGCGCTGACCTTCGTCTGCCACTACCAATGACGCGGTCGACTGACCCTGTTACGCTAATTTTTCGAAGCAATTTATCTAATCCGCTTCTGGTCCAGTGTTTTTCTGGAAACTCTTGTAGAAATTGACGGCTGCTGTAATTCTTGGATTCTCTCAAACCTTTTATCATGTGTAAATCTTCTTTACTAAAAGGCATTTTTCGGAAATTGCTAGTTTCTTGTTTATGTGTTCAATCGTATTATCGTCTGCTTTTTTGAGTAGGAAATATAAACCGGAAGTCATTAAAATGAAAAAGTAAGTATATGCATATTTTTATATTGAAAATAATTATTAATAAAATATAGTTCAAGTTTTAATATTTGTTTATAAAGCTTGGCTTACTTTTTATTGAATCACCGTGTATATATACACATACCAGTATATGTATATTTTCATCCATATATGGCCATATGGGCTTGAGGGCCAATGCACTGGAGATAAATTTATGGCCACTTCACAAGATGTCACTAACATCTTAAGCATCTGTTTATCGGGCGATACACGCAATGTACGACTATGCAATGCATGCGTTGACAACAAAAGCAGCGCAAGGGCAGAAGAAGCCTACTGTACATGTGGAAATCATGTCAAAATATTGCCCATCTCTTTTCTATTGTGTTTGCAATACAGGAAATCAATCAATCGCTAAAGTCGAATATGTCAGCGAGGAGGAAGAAAGTAAGTAAAATTTACGGAATTTGTGTTGTGAAGAGGTCTATAATTATGTATGCAATGTATACTTGCATATGTATGTATGCACGAACAGAGAGAAAGAGGAGAGGAGAGGAGAGGAGGAGGAGAGGAGAGGAGAGGAGAGGAGAGGAGAGGAGAGGAGAGGAGAGGAGAGAGAGGAGAGGAGAGAGAGGAGAGGAGAGGGGAGGAGGAGGGAGGGGAGGGAGGGGAGGGAGAGGAGGAGGGGAGGGAGGGGAGGGGAGGAGGAGGGAGGGGGAGGGGAGAGGAGAGGGAGAGGGAGAGGGAGAGGGAGAGGGAGAGGGAGAGAGGAGAGAGATGTGAGAGAGAGAGACAGAGACAGAGAGAAAGACAGAGACAGAGAGAAGGAGAGAGGAGAGGAAGACAGACACAGAGAGAGAGACACAGACAGACACAGACAGACACAGACAGACAGTCAGAGAGACAGAGACAGAGAGACTAGCAAGGATGGTTGGAGGCTGCCTATACATGCAGGAAAAGGAAGGGTGAAAATGAGATAATGAGAAAGACAAGGACCCGAAGGGAAAAGAACAATGACAGACAACCAGCAAGAGACAGTGAGACAACCCAGAGGGACACACATACACCCAAAGAGCAAAACACCAACACACATACACACAGCTACAAGCAAACATACTCAGACGGTCACAGAGACTGACAAAGAGCAGGTGAAGTCTTTAGCTAATTTCACCCTCTTGACCTTTATAGGTCGCGAAGGGTGGTTATAAACGAAAGGAAGACCCTGGATAAACAAAGCCCCTCTTCTGCCCGACCCTCTCCTGCTCGTCAGTGACGTCCAGGCAATCATGAGGGTTCACGAGAGGGTTAATTCGAATCATCTTTTCGGGTAAATAGAAGAAGACTCGCCAGCGGCTGTTTAAAAATTTCTCAGCTGCAGATGGTATACAGCGATTATGTGTGTAATACCTGCACTTTGTGACATGTGTATGTATATACGTCAATGTATGTGCTCGTGTATGTGTACGTATATGTGCCTGTATATGTTTGTATGTACGTACGTAAGTGTGCATGCCTTCGTGTATGCATGTATGTACTTATGTCTGTATCTATGTATATTTGTATGTATATGTGTATGTATGTATGTTTGTATGTATGTATTGATGTATGAGTGTATATGTATGTCTGTCTGTCTGGCACTGTATACTTCGCACGTATGTGTGTATGTATGCCTGTGCATATGTTTGTGGGTTTTATGTGTGTATGTATGTATTTATGTTACTTTTGAGGAGCACTAACAGGTACTTTAATAAGATTTGTGCAATACATATGCACATACACACATACATACACCACACATTACATATACATATATGCATGTATATGTACGTCACTTGCACACACACACACACACACACACACACACACACACACACACACACACACACACACACACAATCCTTTATTCTGTAAGAGTGCCAATTTGGAATTTTATACACAGGGTAAACATTGGGAAGGCGGTTTGAACATAACATATGCTCTCGGGGTGACAACATGTGGCACTGCGCGGCTTATCTTATCAGAGGCGCTCAACATTTGCCAAGTCCAGGACGAGATAGGACGCTATCTATCTTGTCCGGGTAAAACTATTTTTCATTTGTCCGCACTTGGCCACACTTATTATTAGGCAAATGTGCACAGATTTGTCATCATCATCATCATCATCATCATCATCATCATCATCACCACCATCATCATCATCATCATCATCATCATCATCATCATCATCATCATCATCATCATCATCATCATCATCACCATCACCATCACCACCACCACCACCACCACCACCACCACCACCACCACCACCACCACCACCACCACCACCACCACCACCACCACCACCACCACCACCACCACCACCACCACCACCACCACCACCACCACCACCACCACCACCACCACCACCACCACCACCACCACCACCACCACCACCACCACCACCACCACCACCACCACCACCACCACCACCACCACCACCACCACCACACCACCACCACCACCACCACCATCATCATCATCATCAACAACAACAACAACAACAGTTCCTGAAGCCAGCCATTTGGCGGCGATGGTTACGAATACACGAGTCCCAAGACATCCTTTGTCCTCAGTTATTTATCAAGTCCATTGCTCCCCTTAGTGTTAGTTCAAGTGATGTTATGTTCTCATTTATATTATCTAGTCAGCGTAGTCTTGGTCCGCCTTTGTTTCTTTTTCCTTCGAATCTTGCATGTAGTGTGGAATTCTCTCCACATGTCCAAACTATTTCATTCTTGTGCTTAGATTCGCTGTACAAATATTGACGTATTATGGTGAGTTTCACTGACCGAACGAGAGTTAGTTGGGCGTATATGGACCAATGTTGTTTGACTTTGGTGTTTTCGACGAGCCAGGTTCGAACTCTCTCTGCTCGTCCACGTTGCCCGGTGCCGATAGCACGTTGTCCGGTAAATATTGTGCCATACTACATTTGCATATTTAGCCACGCCCGGGGTCAATTATAGTAGGCCTGTGTAAAATCTTTGAGGCTGCAGTTTTCAGGCCATGGAAGTGACGTCATTGGCTGAGGCCGCCAATCGCCATCGTATTGAGACCCCCTTTGTGACGTGCTTGTTTGCTTGAATGAACAAAATATGTGTATATGTATGTATGTATGATGTGTGTTTATGTGTATGTGTGTATGTGTGTATTTAAACATCTAGTATTATAGCGCCTTTAGAATACCTATTAAAAGCTCTGCCTACGCTAGCAAGTACAGAAATTAGCCATTACTGTAAATACTCGTTTTTTAGTTAACAAAGTCATGGGGTTGGGTAGCAAGTGAGCAACAACAAAGCTATCAGCCAATTTCCATCAAGCTTGGCATTCTCCCCATCACCCTACACGTACCCATACCCATTAAAGTACTGACGTACCAATGGGCTAACAGACGAGTACGCTGGGCCACCATTCCATTGAGGGCAGAACTACCTACACCCCTCTGCGGAAAACTCATTCGCTTGGCCTGGTATTCTCTCTCTTACTCTGTAATTCGCCTCCATGTCGACGAATTCCTAACATCCAGATAATCAGTTTTGTCCGGATTAATTGGTTCCACGGCGCCAACAACAACAACGCTCTCCCTACCACCCTGTCTGTCTGCCTATCTCTCTCTTTGCCTGTCTGTATGTCTCTCTGTATGTCTGTCTTTACGCTTTACGCCAGCTGCACCCTGCGCCTGCCTCTCTCGCCAACTGCAACTTTCACCCTCCTGCACGCCAGCCAACGTTTACCCTGTCTCCCGTTTCTGGCCCTCTGCTAGACTCACCGTGCCAGAGTCTGGCTGCCTGCCTGTCTGTCTGTTTGTCTGCCTGTCTGTCTGCCTGTCTGTCTCTGTCCCTCTCTTTCCTATCGCCCTCAATAGAAAAACGTTTGCAGATATTATTAGCCGTAGGAACCGAAGATATTTCATCGGAGGCAATGCCACTCGAGTCTCGGGTTTCGCGTCTTAATTTACACCTCGGAACTTGACGAGAGGCAGGTTCGGAAATGCCGTTTCGCAGCCCATAAAGAATTATTCTGTCGGCCGAACCAATACACGATGGTTGCCTTCGTTAAAGAAACCTTAGACGTTTTCCAATGGACAGTTTATGCCCGATTGCAAAGGAACTGTGCCCTACATGTTTTGTATATCTATCCCTGCACCCCATTTAATTAAGCCACTGTGTTTGGAGCGAGTCTTGCTCTTTTCTTCAAACGTCCTCTAACCGAGGCTTGGCCTCAACACGGACAATTTTATTCCACCCACTTCTGTTTCTTGTCTCTTTCAATAACCGGTCGAAAAGTGATCTAGTCCAGGACTTATATGGTGTCAATCCATGACATTTTAGGTCTTCCCTGAGCTCTTGATTCAGGAGCTGTGCCTTGGATAATCTCCCTCTGCACACAATCTCCACTCTTTCGCAGGGCATGACCTAAATATGAAAGCTTCATTTGCTTCAGCAATCCGAGTATATACTCCTTTCTACTCCTGCAGTGGAGAGGGTGTTGCAACGCAATGGCTCCAACACAGATGAAATCGTTTATGAGCCACTTACAGCCTACGTTAGTGAAGAATTGTTATGCTATGATGCATGCCATATTGTTTTGTTTACGTTTGAAGACAATATTCTAGCTCTCAAACTGCCATTGCATTGTGATGTTATGATGTTATGTTCTGTTTTCACATTGTTATGTTATGCCATGAATGATGTACCATTAAAACTTCTGAAGGCTTATTATGGCTTATTAAGGCTGATTCAGTTTACTTTAATGGATCATATATGCGTGTGGGTGTGGCTGTTTATGCATGCAAGTGTGCCTGTATGTGTGCCTCTATGTGCGTATGTGTGCCTGTATGTGTGTGTGTGTGTGTGTGTGTGTGTGTGTGTGTGTGTGTGTGTGTGTGTGTGTGTGTGTGTGTGTGTGTGTGTGTGTGTGTGTGTGTGTGTGTGTGTGTGTGTGTGTGTGTGTGTGTGTGTGTGTGTGTGTGTGTGTGTGTGTGATGCTATCCGATGGTATTCCTAACTCTTGTGACGTCTTTGTAAGCGCAAATACAATGAAAAAATAAAACTTCAGTCCTTTACGATGTGAATTCAAAGCAGAGGATAAGTGCTGTTTGTTTACTCGTTGTTCACCGGAATAATTGACTTGCATCCAGGTCGCAATTTTCATATAATCCATGTCAGCTTTCATGGGCTGTGCACTTTGTAGTCCATGAAACTTATGCTCATTCAAACTCACGCCATCAGTGTACACAGTCAGTCAACTGCAAAGCTTAATACTGTGGTCTTTGAAAGCTTCTTCTTGCTAAGAAAGATCTTGCTAAGACTTTCTGGATGCAGGAGAAAGATCCACAACTGTTTGTACTCTGACAGTGCCAGTCCCAAGCCTGGATAAAGCAGGAGGGTGAAGCTAATGATCTTTGTTATCACATGGCGTTGTTAAACTGAAACTACTCCTGCTACAGGATATATCCAAGTCATTTGCTTGCTGCTTTGGCTTTGAAAATTAACTATTTTTACTGTTGAGCCAAATCATACTCGTTGTACACAATTTAAACTCGGTCGATAACTATTAATGCACAGAGCTGTATGTACATGTGACCCTGGCCAGTGTTTTTTGCACTACCCGGGCATTAAAGCTTAACCTGGACCTGCTTTCTCTCTAGAGGACTCAATTTGTAAGCTCTTAAGGCTCTGCTGAAAATGAGTCAGGTTGAAACTGTCTAAGTTCAGAAAAAAACAACAGGACTATGCCTCTTGAAATTCCTTTGCGTACCAGTTCGGTACGTAACCCTACCCACCTCCCCCGGTTTTCATTCACATCAACCACTTGAATAGTGGACCCTCGATGATTCGCAATTATGAGCCCGGACTGACTCAAAGCCGCGGGGCGTGCTGTCAACACCGGCCATGAGATAGCAGCACATCACTCGGTCGAAGATAATCGCTATTTGCTTGTGCCGTAAATGAAACGAAAGAACGACGTATTGATAGTCAAACACTCCACGATGTAACGCTCTGACAAGTGATGAGTGCAACGTACACTCGGCGAAGACTAACACGGTTTTCAGACGAGGACGCGACCGTGCACTCTGTGCGCTCTCTACCATCATGGTCTTCTTCCAAGGCACCGTGCCAAGAGACTATGACTAGGCCATCAAGTGGAAAGTGGAGAAGCCTATACAGGGCTATCCACAGCTGATAGGTCTAAAAGTTGATTCGTAGGTCTAAACTTAGGCTGTGGCATGTTATAAATTAGTCGTTCTTCTGAATGTTAATTCTTCTTCACTTTATCTCACTACATGCAAGACTTTCTATCTGTCTGTTTGTCTGTGTGTTTCTGTCTGTCTGTATGTGTGTGTGTGTCTGTCTGTGTTTGTGCCTGTGTGTGTGTGTCTGTCTGTCAGTCAATCTGTCTGTCTCTCTGTCTGTTTGTGTGTGTGTGTCTGTCTGATAATCTGTCTGTCAGTCAATCTGTCTGTCTGTATGTGTGTGTGTGTGTGTGACTGTCTCTCTCTCTCTCTCTCTCTCTCTCTCTGGTCTGTCTGTGTTTCTAGCTTTCCCTGTGTCCATTCAACTCCATGACCTTGGAAGATTTACTCCATTAACAAAGGTCAATTTTAGTTTACTCTTTCCAGCAATATCCCTCTTTTTTACCTGTGTTGAAACGTCTGTCTCTGTCTGTGTGTCTGACTGTCTGACTATGTGCCTGTGTATGCATCTGTGTGTATGTATCTGTCTATCTGTTTATCTTCACCACGCCTACCCCATTCAACGATATAACCATGAAAACTTTCCCCTCTTCAGCAAAGAATCCCTACGCAATACTTCAATATGTAGAGTCACGCATAGAATTCAAGGGCTTCCTGTGTGTAACCACAAACTCAACAAAGGCGTGTAACAGTTTTTAAGAAGGTAAACAGAACGACTTTATCACGACTCACATACATCACGCGATCAAGCACTACACAACTCGACCTGCATACTTACACACCTATCTGCAAAAGCGTTCAAATGTACACAAATTCGCTATAATATATATATATATATACTATATATATATATATACTGTTACTCTGTATATATATATATGTATGTATATACGCCTACTTTTTACGGTCCATGGGTTAAGATGGCGTCCGATATGAGTGATTTACGAAGACAGCCCAGCACATGAGGATTCCCCTCATCTCCGACTCTCTGCAGCGCTCTTTCCCCCCAGCTCCCTCTCTCCGCGCCCCCGATTGTGGTGCCGCCCTTGAAAGTCGAAAGTACTCCGACCAGGCTATCACGTCATGCGGGACCACCAGATATATTATGCGTATATATGTCTATATATACATGTTATCGCACATACAGCTATATATAAAGTTATATATTATACGTGCAATGTATAAGTACACACACACACACATACAGAAACACACACACACACACAGAAACACACACACACACACACAGAAACACACACACACACACACACACACATACACACACACACATATACACACACACAAACATACACACACACACACGCACATACACATACACACACACACACACACACACAGAAACACACACACACACATACATACACACACACACACACACAAACACACACAAACACACACACACAAACACACACACATACACATACACACACAAACACACACACACACAAACACACACAGCTTTACATATACATGTATGTCACATGCAGTATTTGTTATATATTTAGCCGTGGGCTTGTATATGCTGTTGGTGCGGATGACCTCGATATAGTGTGTTTGGCTGCCTGTCTGTTTGTGCAGATATGTCAGTTTGTTTGTCTCTCTGCATATGTGTTTATTCTTATCACCATGATGTCTTAATCTTCCTCTTGCTTTTTTCATTCTTACTCAACCGTTTTCTTTTTCTTCCTCTTCTTCTTCTTCCTGCTTCTTCTAAAGCCCCTTTCTCCCACCAGTCCTTTGAAGTTTTTCCTTTCCCTTCGGCTCTTTCAAATCGCGTTGTCTGTCCGTTTCTGTCTGTCCGTCTCTGTCTGTCTCTGTCTGTCTCTGTCTCTGTCTGTCTCTGTCTGTCTCTGTCTGTCTCTGTCTGTCTCTCTGTCTCTCTCTCTCTCTCTGTCTCTTTCTCTCTCTGCGTCTTTCTATGTCTGTCTCTCTGACTTCTTGCCTCTGGACTTTTACGATCCTCGCATGCTTCTGTCTCTATCTGTCTATATATCTCTGTGTTTCGAAAGTGGTGATTGTTTATCTATCTCGGCCTAACTTTCTGACTCACGATCATCAACAGCAAACGTATGAAACCTGGATACTATATATATATATATATATATATATATATAGAATAATATATATATATAATATATATATATACATAATACTAATATATATATATATATATATATATATCCACATATATATATATACATATATACTAATACATATATATACATGTATAATATACAGCTTATATTACGCATATATATATGTAACGGACTATTTAAGTAATATCTGTATGATATTATATATATATATAATATCTACCACATATATCTATATGATTAATTTGTAAACTCACGCGGAAGAACGCAATTATATTAAATATTATTTACGTCACATTCTGTATACGAAACTCACATGCACGCGGACGAACGGACGCATAGAAGAGACAGACGGAGTGAGCCAAACAGCAGGACAGACAGTGGCACACACATACAGATGCGGATACCCAACAGACCGTGTGTACAGTTATGGAAATGCGGCTGCGTTGAGGCAGAAGGAAAGGCGATAAGAGTAATGATGCGTGTCGAAAGCTCGTAAAGCTCTCCAACTACAAAACCGGCCGCCAGGCGGCGTGAGCTGGAAATCTATAAATGCGCTACAAAAGTGTCGATGGGTTTCCTGTCCGTCGATACGTCTCTGGGGACTGGAGCTATGCCTTGTGCAGCAGCCGACGGGGATGCTGAATAAATTATGGCGCCATTGGCACTTGGACTCTGCAATCATCATCATCAACAGCTTGCTGATCATCGTCATCATCATTATCATCATCATCGTCGTCGTCATCATCACCACCGAGGTCGTCGTCATATTCATTATCGTCATCATCATTATTGTCATCATCATCGTCATCGTCATCATCGTCATCAACATTATCATCGTCATCATCATCATCACATACAGCATCATATAGGCTACATCATCATCATCGTCGTCGTCGTCGTCGTCATGATCATCACCATCATCAGAAGTGCCAGGTAAGTAGGCTGGTAAGTAATTGTACAAGTATTTAAGTAAATAGGTATGCCAACCAATCAGTTACTAAGGCCGGTGGCATAAGGTACAAATCACCTAGGTAACCAAGCTATGCAAACACTCCATGGAAGCATTCCACGAGAAAGAATGCAATTATTACTCTATAATCATTCAAAGGATCGGTCAATCGCTAATCCAATAATTATATAATCCATTGAAATGATCAATCCTGCAAGCCAGCATCTACACGTTCCTTATTAAAGACATGCCTCTGATAATAAATAGGTGGGCCAACTAAATCGATTACTGTGCTTGAAAATTCCTACATAAACAGAGCCATACGGTCAGATCAAGCAGTACACAGCACGAGTTGTCCTGTTAATGGAATTCAAAGCCTACGCGACCTCATCATACACCCTGCAGCTGAGAATTGGCTCACTTACACATATTATTATATCGATCACAAAGGTAGCCGTTCTCAATTTACATCCGCACAAAAATTATCAAAACAACCTCCACTACCTGCAGAGATCAATGTTTGCTAAGAGGCTAAATAATAGCTTCCAACCAACCACTCCCATTAATTAATAAGAATACAGGTAGGAAACTAATTGCCTAATGAGCTCGGTCATTAAGTGCACAGGTAAGTGCGTCCGTGGATAGATAGGCAGGCAAGTAAGTAAGCAAGTAGCCAGCAGTATATCGATTACATTCATACGTAAAAAGAATTCGACCTCAATAGCTGTGCCTCTTACTTACTTACTCGATTACTTACTTGCCACATAGGTAATATCCCACGGAGGCAATGAACAGTCTTAAAATAAAATCTATTTTAAAGAATCCAGCTTAATTGGAGCATCACATAGCTTACTATTTCCCAGTAAAGCTGCAAATGAATTCCGAATTCCTCCAATGCAAAAATACTATTAGTCTATTACTTTCTTCATCCTCATCATTCTCCTCCTCCTCCTCCTCCTCCTCCTCCTCCTCCTCCTCATCATCATCATCATCATCATAATTCATCATCAGTTCCGCCAGCATTTGGAGGCATTGGGTACGAACAAACGAGTCTGCATTGTCCTCGGTCATTTGTCATGTCAAGTGCTTCACTCTCATTGTTAGTCCAAGTCTTGTGATGCCCTCATTCATATTGTTTATCCAGTGCAGTCTTGGTCTGCCTTTGTTTCCCTTTCCTTTGAATCTTGCATGTACTACACTGTGTGGAATTCGGTCAGCTGGCATTCTCTCTACATGCCCAAACCAAACATTGTCATTATTATAATAAGATTAGTAATCATCACCACCACCACCCCCACCCCCACCACGACCACTACCACGACCACCACCACCGCCACCACGACGACGACGACGACGACGACGACGACCACCACCACCACAACCACCACCACCACAACTACCACCACCACCACACACCACCAACACCACCAACACCACCACAACCACTACCACCACCCAATACTAACACCACCACCAAAACAACCACCACACACACCACAACCACCACCACACACCACAACCACCACCAGCATCAGCATCATTATCATTTTTTTATCAAGCCTTTTTCTTCAATTCCGCTAGAACTAACTGGGTGTAATACCCTACTATCACTAACAGTAACACTTCTCCACCGTTATTGTATATAATTATACACACAAATATACATGTATAAACCAATCCAATGTATGTGTATATCATGTTGTGGAAAATGGGGGCGGATTATAATTAACTGAGCACCCCATGCACAACGGAGCATGACAAAGAAAGACGTGGTGAGGGTTGGTGTCTGGGGGCAGCCAACGATTCCCCCAAGTAAGCCGATCCCCTTCTCCAATGACCCGTAGAGGGCACGAGCCTCGCCCGCGCATAGGGTTTCTACCCCAAGGGCCTTTTCCGTCGACAGCTGCCCGTTCGTTTTGCCCGTGTAAGAAGCAAAGGAAAGGGTAGGGAAGGGGAGATGGCCGACCTCCTTGACCCACAACTAACGAGTGATTAGGGGTTTTAGATAGTAATAATAATGTGTAGCGCAAGAGGTTCTTTTACCCAGGGACCTGGATGAGCAGAGCAATTATTTTTTCCAAGGAAGTCCTCCTATTTATAAGAAACGTAGGCCTAATTGAAGCCTAATAAAAATCAATTCTTTGAACCACAAGATGATAATTACAAATTGTTCAACAACACTGGCTAAGTCTTTAAGTAAAGTTCTGGGGCTACATCAATTGAGATATTGCCTGCACAATATGTATGTACAGTATGTATGCATGTATGTATGTATGTAGTATGTATGTATGTATGTATGTATGTATGTATGTATGTATGTATGTATGTATGTATGTATGTATGTATGTATGTATGTATGTATGTATGTATGTATATGTATGTATGTATGTATGTATGTATATATGTATGCATGTATGTATCACGACACTTAATTTTAAGTACTTCCTAAAGCACAAAGCCTGCACGCCCTCAATATATCTCAAGTTGTTCTCTGTTGGGGCGCTATATAAATGACGAGCAATTACGATTATTCCCTGGACAAAAGGCAACCAATGAAAGCAATAAATTATTCATATCTTCTTTAGCGCCTGTAAAATAAATACAGGCTACTGTTATCGGATATCTTTATAGGCGGTACAACAATTATACACGTCACACTAATTACTACGGCCAACCAATTAACTAATATGCTAATTATATGTCATCAGGCTAAAATTTCTTGTCCCCCACGACATGCCCTAATTTTTGCCCCATAGTGTAGTTTTTTACTGGAAATTGATGAGAAGTGTTGCTTACGGGTCGAGTGGGTTGATGGTGCCGCACGTGGGTTCGAACCCTCGTTGCAGTGTTTACCCGGCCAGAACAATACATCTAAAAGATAAAGCGACGGTGTTTGGATTTAAAATAGGGCGCTATATAAATGAATTGAATGAAGGAATGAACGGGGGACTGAAACAATGACTCTATGAATCGATGGATGAACAAATGAATGACTGAAAGAATGAATGAATGAATGAATGAATGGATGATTGAATGAATGAGTAAATAAAAATCTAACAATAGCCTTGATATTGTCTCCATTTTATCCAACCCAAATCACTTTCATTTTACACGGACATCACAAACGAAACATCATGTGATAATAATTGGGCCTGGATTTCCGCTTAGTATCTCTGGACAACCCTTCTGACGCGACGCAGCGCTCGTGAATATAAGCTGGTGAACTACGCCTCGCTTATAAGCAGCCCTTTATAATTTACAGACAACGAATCATTATCATTATTTCAAAATAGTGAATACAAGTAATGCATAAGCTATGGCTATTCTTTGATTATTGTAGAGGATGCTGTATGTGTGACCCTCTTTCCCATAGCGC
Organism: Aporrectodea caliginosa; assembly: GCA_020284085.1. Taxonomy (NCBI): domain Eukaryota; kingdom Metazoa; phylum Annelida; class Clitellata; order Crassiclitellata; family Lumbricidae; genus Aporrectodea; species Aporrectodea caliginosa. The sequence continues at coordinate 483,237 of JACEVL010000584.1, forward strand.
TAATTAAGTAATTAAACAGGCAGGAAGCTTTAATATTAACCCTTTAAGGCAGAATGGTCGGTCAGCCATAAATTATCCCCAGTGGTATGTATATATGTATATATAGTACATATACATCTATGTGTGTAAATATATACATGTGTAGGTATAATTATATATAATTATGTATATATATAGGTATATATATATATATGTAGGTATATATGTATTTATATTCTGACTTCTGAGTGGGCATGTATAATCTCGTTGGGGGCAATGTGTGTGAGAAACGACCCCTGGATATAAACGCACGGTAAGAAACAAGAACCAAGTCGGTTCTAATAATAATAATAATTATATTATTATCTTTTCTTTAATTAAGCGCCTGACAAACGCACTGCGCTGTACATTTACATGTTATGCAATTGAAACAATCTTAACTACTAACAGAACAGGGGCCGTCCATAAAGTACGTCACGCTCCAGGGGAGGGGGTTTAAGAAAGTGTGACAGTTTGTGACAGGAGGGAGGGGGTCAGGCCATGTGTGACGTCACACATTTATTTATTTTATATTTTATTTATAATTTATTTTTTATTTTTTTAGTAGAATTTCATAGCTTTAAAAATAATTTTCAAAAATTTTCTGAAACATTTTAATTAGTTTTATGTCAAAATAGCATGAAATGCATATATCCTGAATGTGTTTTTCACGATTCCTCTCGCTAGGAGATTCCTCTCGCTAGAAGCGCTAGTAATAATGCTGTTGCGAAGCCTTGTTTATGTATTAGCCTTGCTTTCGGAAGTATTATTATTTCTATGTTGAAAGTGTGACGTACTTTAGGGAGGGGGTCCGAGTTTTGTGACAGTTTGTGACAGGGGGAGGGGGGGTAAAATGGTCAAAAATAGCGTGACGTACTTTATGGACGGCCCCACAGACAGCCTGCAATACACGGCGCTAATAGCAGCCTACAAAGCATATCCCCCCTACGGGACTCGAACTCGGTACCTCTCGGTCTCTACACCAGATGTTATCCAATGCGCTATCGGCCCCCCACTAAATCTCTGCCCATGATCGTAATATGAGGGCGTGTGGCCGGTCCTCTCCCTCGCCTTCTGTTCTTCCTAATGACCAGTGCACCGTCAGTGTAGGCTACTTATTATAGCCGCCGGGTGCACACGGAGCAAAAATCTATCAACAAATTTCTGGACTGACAGTATTTGAACCCCCGACCTCCCGATCGACAGTCCAGCACGCTAACGACTAGGCTATCGCCCACCCCAACACTTGGCTTGAATGACGCTAAACAAATGCCTCGTAGAGTCGTAATCGTAATCGTAAACTCCCAAAGCTAAGCCCTGGGCACCAGCTTATTGACGAGCGTTACCATTACAGTCGTAGGCTACAGAAAGGATTACTTACCTCTTTCGCGTCGTTCAAGGTACTCCGCTGCGCGCAAGAGAAGCTCAAGGGTCATGACTCCAAACTCGGTTCTACGGTACACGGGGGAGTTTCCCAAAATCCGCTTGATGTCCAGTTGGGAAGGTGGTTGAGCCGTTTTCCAGTTGGCTACGCTAGTAAACTAATTCATCTGTGAACATTGAAAAACTCCGGGCAAACGAACGGCTTTATATACGGCCCCTGCCCTGAGCTGCAGCAAAGCAGCGGCGAGATTTGCTTGGCCGTTGTTGACCTAGGCTGTTAGGCGTCGACGGCCTGCTTGCTTTGTGCTGCCGTTATACTCATGAATATTCATCGATGTGCGTCCTCAGCATTGAAAGCCGCAGCCTGTTGAATATTCATAGCTGTTTAAGCCTGTGCCCTGAAAGCTGTAGCCTGTTGAATATTCATCGCTGTGTTTAAGTCTGTGCCCTGAAAGCCGCCGTAGCCTGTTGAATATTCATCGCTGCTTAAGCCTGTGAAATTAAGAGGGACCCAGGTCTAGGCGCATCGGGTGACGCTGGGTTTTTGAGTAAGGGGCGTGCGCGAACGTTGTTTTTGGCGCGGGGCTGGAGGCGTTGGGAGGTCAATGGACCGTTGGGGCAGGCTTATGTGGCCCTGGAGTGGAGGGGAAGGGTCCAGGGCAGGCCTGGGGATCGTGCGAGGGGTTCGACGTTGTTGACTGCGGCGTGGTACGTTTAGGGTGTTGACTGAGCGTTGAAGGACGATATTAACGACGCCCTGAGTCCCGGACGACACCCCCTCCCCCACATAAGGGGTGGGGGTACAAACAGTCCCCGTTGGACGCAAAGTGGCGTAACGAAATGGGACGACGGCCATTAGACCACGGCTCTAGAATAATCAGGGTTCCGCTGACCGAGACCAATTCAAAGAGGACCGAGACCAATTCAAAGGGTGCCGAGACCAATTCAAAGGGTTGTTGAACGGGAAACCGTTTAGGCTATCGCCGTCCTCTGTTCCATCTCAGGGCGTTAATTGATCCGGCGCAGAACAGACGCAACGATTTTATTGACCCCTCAAAGCTCCGAGGACAATAAAATTCAACGCCCTACGACCTCGGGAACGATAATTCCCAATTGGTTTTGAACGAGACTGGACTCGACCCGTGGTAGACCCTAATTGGGTTGGGGCGATTCTATTAAAGAGCTTGTAAAGCACCCATTCTGAGGGACGCGACAGCCGATTGGTTAGAGAGCACTCACCTTGTAAGGCGGAGTACGGGTTCGATCCTCCTCCCCTGAAACGGTTACTGTGTAGGGACCTTGAGCAAGTCATTCACTCACAGTTGCTCAGCGCCATTGATTTATGCTTGTCATTAGATAGTGGCGTTTCATGAATGCATAATAAATAAAAATGATAAATAATGTGGTGCCATGATAAAGAACTTATCTTTATTCGTCTAATATTGATCCTACATCCATATTAGTCAATCAATATTCGTTTAGTAACTGTTAGTTACTTTTGGTTTAATCATTCTGTCATAACTTAGAATAGACGATTAGCGTCGCCCTCCTCCTTTTAAAGGCTTTGGACTGGCACTGCCATGGTGCGAGCAGTGACGGAATTTTTTTATTAGTAAATATAACTGTACACATTTTATATAGCGACCGTGTGATCACGACTCTGGGCCCTGCCCATATTTCATTCAATTGATAGGGTGAGATCCTTCACCACCGCTGCCCGTTTGAATAACTGCCACGCCATTAAGTCCCCGTGCATGGACCGTGCTACCGCGAGCGCCGCCGTATAGCCAACGAACCGGTCACAGGCCAGTGTAAACTGGTTCATAGGAACCGACCAGTTTGGCAGGTTAGTCTATTAAATCACGTCCTGCTTTGTCTTCCCTGTTTAATACGGTCAGTCCAGCCCAGTCGTAATCGTAATTTCAAATTCCAAATTTATAGAGCGCCACTGGAAAGCTCGTTCGTTGCAGGCAAATGAAGGAACATTTCAAGCAACCTTAAAAGACACATCTGTTAGTTAGAGTGTTAAGTTAAAGCCCAAGGTTTTAGGTTTGGCGGTTTCCCTCGTAGAATGAAGTGACCAACGACTGTAGGCGGTTCAAGTAAGCATCTGTCGGCCAATGGGCGTTGATTTCATTTTGGTTGACACATCTTACAAGCATAGGCTGCTGAATTTAATTGTATGCATATATCCTAGGCAACATCGTCCGCTTTGTGGAATGGAGACGTAAGGCGCAGGGACGGTCGGTCGATCGGTGGTAGCCCCCACCCTAGGCCCTTCACCCTCCCTCTGGCCCTCTAGCGGTCGGACGGATGGATGGAGATGCATCGCTAGGGCAGACTAGACCCGACAGGGCATACCCCGTACAGGCCCTACCTCGATCAATTGACCACTTGTATATATATAACCGAGCTGTGGGTCGAATAATTTGTGTATACGAAAGCCAGCTAAGCTGGCTAGAGGTCATACCTGTACTTCTAGAATGTATACAAGTTGTTCCAATTATCCAAATTTACCCCCCATCCACTCATATTACTATGGAGTTCATTGCTATGAAGATACTTACAGGGTTGAGAAACAAGTCTGTAGTTTCTATATGCGATTAGATTGCCATGAACAAATACGAACTTACTATTGTGGTAGATGGCGATCAAGAGGAAGCCATACGGGCATTTTTTGCTCACAACAACTGGAATTTTGAAAAAATTGGTAATTATGAAGACGATGCGTATATATATATATATATATATATATATATATATATATATATATATATATACTGAAATTGTATAAATTGTTTTGTGTGGTGAACCCTATACAAGTAGGCCCTATTGTTCTTCAGGTAGCGCTATACGTGCGCAAATAAGATTGAAATAAGATTTAAAAATATTAAATTAAATTGCATTTATTATCCTTGCAAATATTTAGCTCAAACCATGGTATAGAAATACATAGTAATAATAACATCAGCAATGTTAGTATAATGACAACTGATGTGAACAGCAGTAACAGCAGTAATGATAATAAATGGCCAATTAAAAATGTAATTATTAAAATTACCATGATTATTATTATTACGATATGTAATAAGACAATAAACATATGCATAACCCAGCTAAGCTGTCGTTCAAGTCAAGTCGAAAGAGCTAATTGTATGTTGATGACATTATAAATATATCTCCAACCAATCGAAACTGCCTTTGTTCCATATGCAGAGTTGGAACCACCAAAGAAAAGAAAATCTTGTATGCATGCCGCTTCGAAGGAGGTCTTGGTCGCATCCAATGGAAATAGTACAGAGTCACAAATTGAGGCTCAAAACAGTCATGACATTCAAGTGTCAGCTGATCATTTGCAGCTGCAGGGTGAAAATCATCAATCGGAAGGCGCCTGTCCTCTTTGCTTTCTCTCTCCGTGCGTGGGTTCTGCATCTCCAGGTTGGCTTGGCGGAGGACAAGCAGCGCATGCAGCTAACAGTCCAATACGAAGAGTAATTTATGGTAAATATTGGAAGATCATTTGCAACTTGGGTGGGTGGACGAGCCCATTATATCTGGCCAAGAAACTAACGGAATCGAACGGTGTACTTCATATGCGGGAAATAATGCCAGATTGCGTAGTGCGAAAAGTGAGATCGTTGTATCCGAATCCAACAGGCACGCCTTACATGGGCCACAAGTGGGAGTAACATTGATACTTTGGATAATTCGCAGGACTTTGTTTAGACAGAGAGATTTTTATTGTACACTTACTTTCTGACATAAAGCAGAATTTTATCGATTGTGAGCTGCTTATGTACACCTGTCATAGCCTTGGTAATAGCATTGGTAGTTATTATTAGACCTAAGCTTATCCACAAGTTCACAACAGCTATGATTCAATGTAACATAACATTCCCCCATTTTAAATTTATATAGCGCCTCTTCAAGATTCCTACTCAGAGGTGGATTTAAACCTGAATTGCCCTCAATTGCTCGGCGCCACACGAAAACCACGTTACGGAGACTAGGTTTTTCATAAGTGCTATGCCAAATCAATTTTGCAATGGCCACAGTCCCTTGTCCGTTCAATCTTCTTTTTTTCTTGCTTGGATTAGGACCTCGTTGAGGGGGGGTAAGCCACAGATTCATTTTGATACAGATTGGAGCATCTTGTTACAGATCGGATGCCCTTCGTGGCATCAACCACAGTTTTCCGCTGTGGACCTAGTCTTGGTGATGAACACATGCCCGCTAGGCAGAGGGTCATCAGGCTTATTTAAATTGGGTCATGTGCTCCCATGTCACAATGCTGTTATTGGATATTTGCAGCTTTTAGTTGTCAAGCAAAATGCCACTCTTTTTCTACAGTGTGCCCTACTAGCCTTGCCGCTGTTGGTCCGCGACTGCTTATTCGTCAGATATAACCCTGCTTATTTCGCAGTTGACCTCTATTTCTGTGGCTCTCGTACATCCTGTCGAATCCCACTGCCTCGTGACGCTGTGAACATGTGGACGCGTGTGATAGCAGTCAGCTCTGCCACACATCAGCTCTGCCACACATCTCTCTGTCCTATGCCAGGCCAAAATCCGGGGAGGTCAAGCAGAGTAGACAGCAGAATACTAAGGTGGTTATGTGTAATGACGGTTGATGGTTATGTAGCACTGATATGTTTGATTTTAGTGTATCATACAATATTGTCACAGCTCTTACGGTCTTGATCGCCATCTACCACAATAGTAAGTTCGTATTTGTTCATGGCAATCTAATCGCATATAGAAACTACAGACTTGTTTCTCAACCCTGTAAGTATCTTCATAGCAATGAACTCCATAGTAATATGAGTGGATGGGGGGTAAATTTGGATAATTGGAACAACTTGTATACATTCTAGAAGTACAGGTATGACCTCTAGCCAGCTTAGCTGGCTTTCGTATACACAAATTATTCGACCCACAGCTCGGTTATATATATACAAGTGGTCAATTGATCGAGGTAGGGCCTGTACGGGGTATGCCCTGTCGGGTCTAGTCTGCCCTAGCGATGCATCTCCATCCATCCGTCCGACCGCTAGAGGGCCAGAGGGAGGGTGAAGGGCCTAGGGTGGGGGCTACCACCGATCGACCGACCGTCCCTGCGCCTTACGTCTCCATTCCACAAAGCGGACGATGTTGCCTAGGCTATGCATACAATTAAATTCAGCAGCCTATGCTTGTAAGATGTGTCAACCAAAATGAAATCAACGCCCATTGGCCGACAGATGCTTACTTGAACCGCCTACAGTCGTTGGTCACTTCATTCTACGAGGGAAACCGCCAAACCTAAAACCTTGGGCTTTAAGGCTGATCACCCTTGTGAGGTTCTTAACAGGCGCTTTACAATATCCAGATATATAAATACCTACCTACCTACCTACATACATACATACACACATAAATACATACATGCATGCATACATACATACACACATAAATACATACATGCATGCATACATACATACATACATACATACATACATACATACATACATACATACATACATACATACATACATACACCCAGACACATGCATACATACTTACATGCACACACACACATACATACATTTAAAGGCTACATACATACATCAAAATTAATGTGGATACAAGTCCGGTTGCCAGTGAGACCAGAGTCCAGTTAGAGGGTCGTGGCCATGCAGTCGCATTTACATATGAAAGCCAGTTTAGACCAGTCACAGCCGTATCCGGTCCATATCGGCAGCTCAACTCAGCCCGACCCATATTTTACTACATCTAAGATTTTAACGCAGAGCCATAGTGTACATACTCGCGCCATAGTGTAGTGGTTTGCGCGCTTGATTGTCAAACGAGAGGTCTCTAGTCAGACGGCTGCAGGGAAAGAATTGTGTACTTGGGCTTGACGACACTTTTTCATATCGAAGATGATTAGTGTCGGAGGCAGAGTACAACCTCGTACTCCACGTTTATATTGCGACCGAGCCACCCGCAGTAAAGATCCGAGAAATTAATCTCTGATAAACCGACCGACCGGGAATCGAACCCGGGCCGCCGGCGTGGAGAGCGGGCTACCAACCCATTCGGCCACTCAGGATCTCTAGGCTGGGAAAGAATTAGCCATCCGCCTTCATATATATGCTGAGGCTAAGAAGTCGAATGAAGTCGCTAACACTTCATACCCATGGCAGCCTCCTATATAGGTTATCTTAAGGGCTGCTCTTCTTGGAGGATGGATTGATGGATGGATGCAATGCATATTTTAACGGGTTTGGACAACTGGGACAAAGTCTGCTACTCTACTTTTAATGTTGTTGGAAACTACCATTGAAAGTATTACATGGGACAAATCACCAAAACTACTGGGACAAATCCTAAAACTACTGGGAAATTTGTCCCAGTAGTTTATACAGTTAAAATATGCACTGGATGGATGGATGGATGGATGGATGGATGGATGGATGGATGGATGGATGGATGGATGGATGGATGGATGGATGGATGGATGGATGGATGGATGGATGGATGGATGGATGGATTGATTGATGGATGGATGGATGGATGGATGGATGGATGGATGGATGGATGGATGGATGGATGGATGGATGGATGGATGGATGGATGGATGGATGGATGGATGGATGGATGGATGGATGGATTAATGGATGGATGGATTGATGATGGATGGATGGATGGATGGATGGATGGATGGGTAGGTGGTGGGCGGGTGGGTAGACGGATGTGTGGATGGATCCAGAGTTTAACGACATCCTATAATAACAAATTCCGTCGACTGTGGCAGAGATTATTTTTGAACCGTTCTCACCGTTCGCATGGCATAACACCGCGTTCTTCTCACTCAAGTAATTTTTCTTACTAATGCTCAGGCTAATCGACAGGTGGCGAGATGTGCTTCCTCTGGCGAACAGTAAGTAACTCAATCTCGTCCGAGATGTCGAACAACTTTATTAAATGTAAATGTTAATGCACACGTTTTTATATAGCGACAGTATAACTTCGAGCGTGCTCATTTTTCAATGAATTGATCGGATGAGATCCTTTACCACCGCTGTCTGTTTGATTGGATGCCACGCCATTTAAAGCCCCCGTGTATGAACCGTGCTAGCCCGAGATTTTAATCTATTAAATAAGCAACATTCCTTTTAATTTTGTGTGGAATCTTATTGAATTTGCAAGTTACGCCAGACAAAATCAAACGGAGTTTCATTTCAAGCAAAGGTCGTTCGTTGAACTTCGATATGCGTTCAAATCCTAAACTAACTTTATGTTTATTTTTTGCGCTGAAGAGGATATAACGAATCTGAAGAAATAGAAATACTTCCACTTACTAGGTTACTCTACTTGCCTGCTCTCTTACTTGCTTACCACGTTATTCACCTTTAGAGGCACTTGGGTCAAGCTGTGCAGACTTCGTATACGAAGAAAGCCTACTTTGTCCCACTAGCTACATGAGACGGACTGAGATAGGCATATACTAAGAACGAAACACACACCCACATACACCCGCACAAACCTATACACATGTCCTACACGCATACACACATTCCTACACACCTACACCACACACACACACACACCTACACACACCTACACACACACACACACACACACACACACACACACACCACACACACACACACCTACACACACCTACACACACACACACCTACACACACACACACACACACACACACACACACACACACACACACATCACAAGCACACATACATTCTTGCATTTCAAATGAGAAATATTCTAATAGGTTGCACATTTTGTTTATTTTCGTTGAAGCTATCAGGCCAAATAAAACGGGAGATTAAATCACCACAACCTTGCTTTTAGCGTTCAGTTTGGCCTTGTCCTACTTGGAAATTGTTTGCGGAATATGTAACGAATGAATCGTGGAACAAAGGAAGGAATGGGGGAGGGTAACTGAATTAAAGGATGAAAGAAAGGCAAAGAATAATAAATGTGTTATAAATGCGAATACATGAAAGAGCAGTGAATGCATTCACAGAAAAAATGAAATAAAGAAGATCGGAAAGAAAAAGGAAAGAAAGAAAGGATGAAAGAATGAAAGAATGAATGATAGAAAGAAAAGATGAATATATAAGAACGAACAAGCAAACGAAAGAACAAATGAATGAGCGGAAGAACGTAGCGAGCGAATGAATGAATGACTAATAACCATTTGCAAGACATATTGAAAGACCATTTTGATTAAGAGCTGACAGGGCTTGGCTTCAAAATGCATCAGAGGCAAACAATCATCGGTAAAGGCAAGCACCAACAGACGAACGGACGACGAACGGACGGTCAGAAGGAAGGAAAGACGGAAGGAAGGAGAGAAGGAAAAGCCAAAGAGTTGAACGCTGGAAGGAAGGAGGGAAGGAAGGAAAAGAAGGAGGAAAGGAAGGACGGACGGAAGGAAGGAGGGAATGAAGGAAAGAAGTAAGGAAAGAGGGAAGGGAAGGACGGAGGGATGGAAGGAAAGAAGGAAGGAAGGAAGCAATGAAGGATGGAAGTATGGAAGGAAGCAGGAGAGGAAGGAAGGAAGGAGAGAAAGACGGATGAATGGGGGAAGGAAGGAAACAAGGGTGGAAGGATGGAAGAAATGAGAGGACAACTGAAGTGTGAAGAAAGAAAGAAGGATGGAAGGAAGGAAGGAGGAGGGAAGGACGGATGGAATAAAGGAAGGAAGGGACAATGGAAGGAAGGAAGGATGGGCGAACCACTAGAAAATGTTATGACAATATGTGCAAACGCTCTATTAGCTGCACGAGAGATAGAGATATATATATATATATATATATATATATATATATATATATATATATAGACAGAGACAGAGAAGAAAGGGAAAGAGACATATAGATAGGCAGCCAGAGACACAGTGAGACAGACAGCCAGAGGAAGACAAAAACAGACTGAGAGGCAGTCAAAATAACAGCGATAGCAGCAGAAACGAAGGGATAGAGAAAGAAACAGACAGAAATACGTATAGAGGCGCAAAGAGGAGGGATATCCACCGACGAAAACAAGAGACAAACAGCGAGAGAGGGACATCTATTACCAGGGACCGACGACAGAACAACAAGACAAACAGAGAGAGAGAGAGAGAGAGAGAGAGAGAGAGAGAGAGAGAGAGAGAGAGAGAAGGAGACATAGACAGAGTCAGAGACAGAGACAGAGACAGAGACAGAGACAGAGACAGAGAGACAGAGAGACAGAGAGCGGCATAGCGGAATGTAGAACCACTGGGAAAGTTATGCCACTCGTAAACACACGAACACAAACAAAGAAAGAGGCAAAGAGACTACCATACAGACACGGACACATACACCGTTCCTGAAAGCTGTTTACAACTGTACACAGACAAAACGGCGCCACAGTAGCGGGTGCTAAGCACGATAAACGGGACGCGTCTAGCTTATCTGCTACTTGGCACGAGAGGAGGCTGGCTATGAGAGGCGGAGTAGCCGCTTAAGGGGTTGGTCAGTTGGCCAGTGGCAGTAGGAAGATGACCACTGCGGCCACACATGATGCATTAAATTGGTGATGGAGAATTATTGGTCTCGGCACGTGGATATGGAGACTGGATGCCGGAGCCACGTTCTGCGGGAAACAAAGAAATATGAGATTTATTATGAGTCTAGATGGGTGGGTGGGTGAGGGGGTGATGGATGGTGGATGGATTAACGCATGAACGACTGCGTGGATGGATTGGTGGATGGATGGATAGATGAATGGATGGAGGGAGAGGTGGTGGATGGATGAATGGTTGGGTGGAACCTGGATGGATGGATAGATGAATGGATGGAGGGAGAGGTGGTGGATGGAGGGAGAGGTGGTGGATGGATGAATGGTTGGGTGGAACCCGGTGGATCATGGATGGATGGATGGATGGATGCATTGGATGAATGGATGAAGGGAGGGAGGGAGGAATGGATGGAAGGATGATTGAGGTCCGGGATGGATATATGGATCGTTGGAGTTCATGGATGTATTGATAGATAAGTGGGTGAATGTATGAACGAATGAATGGTTAGGTCCGTGGAAGGATGGATGGATTAATAGATAGATGGATTAATGGATAGATGGATTAATGGATGAATCGGTTGTGCATGAATAGATAAATCGTTGTTCTATATTAGAATCATTAGACCAGATTAGACCAGATTAGATTAGATTAGATTATATTAGATTATATTAGATTATATTAGATTACTTTCAAATTCATATTAAACAGATTTCCATCTCTGTAGTCTGTACTAGCTTTGGAATAAGCTGCATTTGAATTAGAATATAGATTATCCCGGATTTAAAACGATTATAAATGTATATCTTTTAAATTTAACAACACCACACAAAAGCTGCGTCATGGATATCAGTTAAATCACTGGCGCTTTGTCAAACCACGGTTTCGGTGCCAGGTCGAAGAGAGACGACTGACCAGATCAGACGGCAAGAAGGCACTGGAGACTTGGAGAGGACTGGCCATTCGCAGTCGTGTTCCGAAGTCAAGCAAATGAAGGGTCTCATGTAGTTCATAGTCTAGTCATTGGCTTGCTGGCCTGTAGACCTAAAGATCGGGGTTCAGATCCCCACCAAGGCAGAATTTTCCCAGACTTATGTTACGTCCTGCGCTCCCTATATCCAACTAAGTTACATTGAAGACACTGAAATTACACAATCGGTGGGAAGAACAGACAGCAAGGGAGAGGACTGGCAGTCGGCCTTCATTATTAGGATAAAGTTAACCTAATGAAGTCGGTAACTCTTCATACTCATGGCAACAGCCCACGTGAGCGCTCGTGAATGAGCTGGTGCCCTGTGCTTGGCTTTCGAGTGGCTCTTTAGACATTCTGAGTTTACGATTACGATTACGAAGGATCTGGTAATCTTGGTAATCTGCTGTTTTACGACAAAGATGATTAACGTCGCCCTCCTCCTTTCTCCAGGATTGGGACGGGCACTGCCAGAGTAGGCCTACGAGTAGTAGCGGAGTTTCTTCGTGTGTTCTTCGGAGTTTTCTTCGTGTGTTCGTCTGCTCCTTATTTAGGTCACAAGTCGCCATCTGTTGAATGCAAAGTAAACAAGTGAGCCGTTCATAATGCTTATAGCATCAATCGTCTTGATAACTGCGCTACAAAATTCAATGAATAAGATTACATTCACTTTCAGACTCAATTTGAATCAATATATTATATGATTACATTAGGTGTACACTCGCTTTCAGAATCAATTTTAATAATTCATCCATTAGCTTTGGAAATAGGATTGGATTTTGAACAGAGTCCGTCCCGAGCACTACGCACAGATGGGAGAAGCTTTTATACAAATTCGTCCCTCCTTAGGAAGCCAGTACAGCGTTTCTAGCTTCTATTCAGATACAAACCAGAACTATGACTCATTGGTCACCACTCGGGCGGCATGTTGTCTCTCATTGATTTAAACTCTGCCAAGACTGCAGTTGACCAATTTCTTCACAACTTCTATACCACCAAAAATATTCCAGATCCTTGTATTGGATGACTCTTATCTTGATCGGGTTCCGCGATAATGGGAGTCAGAACAATCATACAGTGAAGTAAACGACATCATATCCGCCCCAAGAGTGACGAACGATTTGGCAGAGAAAGAAGTAGCTCTCTTGCAGTCCTTCAATGAAGTTTTGGTCCGCAATGAGGAAGAGAAACAATTTGTTCTGCAAATGGTCGAATACCAAAGTTCCCAAAAAAGCACGGAGGGGAATAAATAGCCTATATGACAAATAACTAAAGGTTCTTCTTTTACCATTGCCTTATAATAATAATAATAATCTTTTCTTTAATTTAGCGCCTGACAAACGCACTGCGCTGTACAAATGTTATGCAATTGATCTTAACTAACTAACAGAAAGACAGCTTGCAATACAACGGCGCTAATAGCAGCCTACAAAGCATATTGCAACGGGGGCTCGAACTTATATTCTCGGCTGTGCCAGAAGCGCCACGGGCCCCCCCCATATATTTATATTTTATGCTTAAGTGTTGAAATTTGCTTGGATCTTTCAAAATTGCAATTTAGGCTATTACATTGTTTCCTAAGTGATAATTCTTCCGTGGCTCTGCGCAAGTTCTAAATCTATTACGATTTTCATCTAATTTGTCAAATGACAATGTTTTTCTAAGTGGAACACGAAAACAACAAGGCCGATATTAATTTTGAGACTTCATATTCTTAGACAAACCCTAATACACACGCATGTACACACCCATGCACACATATATGCACACACATAAACACCCATGTACACGTACAGCGAGAGAGAGAAATAGGTAGAGAGACCGAATGACCGAGAAATCTGGATACCTATAAAAGTGAGTGCTTTCACCCTTCACACACACCGTACCCACACAGAGATAGAGAGAGGCAGACACAGATACAGAGACAGAGACAGATCTTGATGTCTTGATACCTCGATATAAACATGATTGTCTTAATACACACGCATAGCAATGTCCCATGTGAATCGGACAACGTTTCGTGCGCGGGTACAAACATAGGCCCTACTCCACACAGAAATGGTACTACGCCTCGTGCGCCTCGTTTTCCCTCAACCCAGAGGTCAACTGGTACGCCATCCACCTATCCGGATACTCGGGCATTGCAGGGGACTCTCTGTCGAATACTAGAAATGGACCCCGGTGGAACCACAATTAAGCCCCCGTTTAGCATAGTTCGATTCTGGGCTGCCAATATGCTACAATTATATAGCACCTGTTTAATTCCTGTTATAATCTCTCAACAGTACTATATGTATATGCTAGCATGTTTGTATCCATGTGTATATATTTATGTAATAGTGTAGGTTTGTGAGCATGTTTATATGTAAACACATATTTGCATGTGTATAGATTGTATGTACCCGGGTATGCATGTTTGTACAATACATTATGTATGTATGAAATGTATCATTTGTGAACGTATGTATGGGTGTATGTATACATGTATGTATGAATGTACGTATGTATGTATGTATGCAACTATGCATGTATGTATTTAGGTATGCTTGTAAGTATTGTGCGTGAATATATTTATGCATGCATGCATGTATGCATGTATGTATGTATGTATGTATGTATGTATGTATGTATGTATGTATGTATGTATGTATGTATGTATGTATGTATGTATGTATGTATGTATGTATGTATGTATGTATGTATGTATGTTTGAGAGACTAGACAGACAGACAGACAGACAGACAGACAGACAGACAGACAGAGAGAGACAGACAGAGAGAGAGAGAGAGATCAGTGGTCATCAGTGTCGACAGTAGTTATCGATGAAGTTCTAGAGAAGAAATGTAAGGCTGACGTCGGCCATAAGATGTTAAAGTTGGGGTAAACACTTGATAAAACGAACAAGTCCTAGCCTGCATATGCGAACGTCCAAACGGAAAGCGGATGATAAAGAGGTCATCGACGTACAAGCAGATTGTGTCTGAAGGAAAATATAGATTATAAATTTAGAGGTTTCTTCCAGCATGGTACAGAAATACACTCTTACCAAACAAGAAATGCTAAAGCCTTTCGTCCTGTTTTTGCTCACACCAATACACGCCTATTCTCCATTAAATCTGTTGGTACTGCCATTTGGAACAACGGTGGCCTTAGGAAATTAACGATAACAATAATAATAATACTACATGTTCTGATCGATAATGTTTGTCGCCTACACCTAATTAATGACTGTAATTCACGTGTACCTTGCGAGTAGAAATATGTTTTATCTAGTTAAGATGCAAAAAGTGGCATGTTATGCTGCTCATGACTATTGTACTTTCTGTGGCTTACTGTTAATTCTTTATGTTCATTGGCTTTGTTTTATTAAATGCTAACACTCATCTAGGTGTCCCTAGTTAGCGGGACTTTGGTCCCTTCTGGGCCTCCTATTGTGCGTTTCTAATCAGAGCGGAAAATTGTATGCTTAATATTTTGAAACGGTGGCGAGACAAAACTTTTGATTGATTGATTGATTGCATTGATACCTGAGGTGTAGCAACGAGCGTAGTCTATCATTACAGACGCTATTCACAAAGGCTGCACGAAGAAAATACAGGTTTTGAGACTGTTACTGTGTATAGGGACTTGGGCAATCTTTCACTCACTATTGCTTAGCGCCATCGATTGGCCATTTGGGTAGTGACGGTGGCCTTAAGAAATGCATAACAATAACAATAATAATGCTACGGTTTCTGTCGATGCTGTTTATCGCAATTTTGACCCTATGCTCAGTGTGTAATGTTCGACGTTGCTTTTGAGTGAACAAGGCCATACTCTTTTGAATTTAGACCAACATGCATGGAGTGGCATTTTCAACCTCTGCTTCATCTCATGTTGGCTTACCTAATGCCTTATGTTTTAAGCGGAATAAATATTAAAAGCTATTTCTTGTTGACATTCCGCCTCAGTAAAAAAACCGATAGCTTTAGTAGCTTATATAACTGTTGAGTAATGCTTGTTGTTGAATGAATACATTTTAAACTCCGAGGTTTCTTTGAGAGACAGCGTAACTTCACAATAGCTTTTATATTTTGCACAAGCGTTCCACTTCTGAACGTCTAGCCTACCGAATACGAACGAGTAGTATAACAAAGAAACGCAGAGCTTGGAGAAGGTTCTTGACTGACTTACGCTGCAGTGGTTTCCTTCCCTGTAGTCGTCTGACTGTATGCAGCAATTAGGAACACTATTCTTTAAATATATTGATCGTCTTAATGCACATGACGTGTTTTCGACAAATCTAAGAGTCTTGCTTAACTATACCTGCACCTCGGAGAGCTGCAGCAGTCATGTTTTGGAGTTCTAAGGTTTTTGTTTTATGTTTTTTGAAATGCTGAAAACAAGCGTGCGTATCTTTCAATGTTCGGCCTTCATTCTAGGCACGAGTGAAAGCAAGCGTGCGTTACTTTCAATGTTCGGCTTTCATTCTAAGCACTAGTGAAAGCAAACGTAGGCTATCGTATCTTTTGGTGTTCGACTTCTATTAGAGGAACTCTAAACGGTATTTTAGCCTGCTTTATTACTACAATTAAAATGATGTTGTATTTTATTTTATGATCATTAAACTTTTAACAGTAGCGACAGAAATGTTTTTAAAAAAATAGAACTTATCATTTAAACTAGTGATTACATATAGATAGATTTTTGGCAGAGTTACGGAGTGATGTAGATCATAATGTCACGTGGAAGTCAATGCATTTCTCCTTAAATCTTCGCAAAGCGTAGCGGTTTAAGGTTTCAATTATAGATTGTACAATAACAAAACAATTACTCTAGACACTGTCAGGATCAAGCCATTTGGGGTTGGTCTTTTACTTACTTATTTGAACTGTATTAAGGAGAAGAAAACAGTTTTATTAATTATCATCATCATCATCATCATCATCATCGTCGTCATCATCATCGTCGTCGTCGTCGTTATCATCATCGTCTTTCATCATCCTCATCCTCATCGTTATTATCATTATCATCATCATCACCATAATTATCAATCAATCAATCAATCAATCAATCAATCAATCATTCGTTTATTGTTCCTAGTACAACCAACAGATGACAACTAACACAGTAAACAGTAACAACAGGATGACCCAGAAGGGACCAAGCAAGGTCCCGCTTATTAGGGTCGCCCTTGTATCATGAGACAAATGTAGAATGACAAATGATTGACCTCTATAAGTCCAGCTTGACTATGAAGCATAAACAGAACCGTAATGTGAAATAAAGACAAAAACCTTAACTAGTAAATAGAACCGTAAATGTAAACAGAGCCGTAATGTAATGTAATTATCATTATCACTATTATTATTACACTAACATTGTTTGTTTACAGTTTTGTTGGACAGGACCAAAAAGCAAGGAAATGATTTCAAGTGATTGTATTGCGATTTTCCTACCATTAATCGCGTTGTCTAGCATTGTCTTGCTGGCAAAATCAGAAACAATACAGTCGCAGAGATATGTTCTATCCGGTCATGGCAAAGGTCGATGTCCAGACCCTTCCATGGCAGGGCAGAGTAGAGTTCTGATGAAACGGTCTACACTGGACTGTGCCAGATCCTGTAGCAGCTCAGTTGACTGTCTACATTACAGCTACCAGCGAAGTACCGGGATTTGTCAACTGCACGTTACGACTCCCACTCAAACATCTCCAGCCGAAGATTGCAACTTAATGCTGGTGAGCACTTAATTCTTTCCTACCGACCAACGTAGTAGCCTACTATGTGCTTTGATGACAGGTAGCAGAAATAGAGGGAGTAATTTCTGTAGGTGGACACTTTTCTGCTAATATTCACAGCTCTTTGTAGCCTACGCTTACAAAACGCTTAAGTTTTGATTTGACGACAGGTGTCTTTAGGAACTTGTCATAAGCGTCTTCCTCTGCTTGATTGGTCTTTTGGTTGAAGAACAAATAGCCTACTACGGAAATAATCCAACAACACAATTGAAACTATATATTTACAATGTATGTATATATGAATATATGTATGTAAATGTTTATGTAATACTACGCATGTGCATGCATGTGTACATATGTATTTATGTAATAATAAGAATAATAATTAATAATATCTTTTGTTTAATTAAGCGCCTGACAAACGCACTGCGCTGTACATTTACATGTTATGCAATTGAAACAATCTTAATAATACTAACAGAACAGACAGCCTGCAATACACGGCGCTAATAGCAGCCTACAAAAGCATGTCAGCCCTACGGGACTCGAACTCGGTACCTCTCGCTCTCTACGCCAGTGATAATCCAGTGCGCTATCGCATAGTATCATTAGTATGTATATATCTGGGCATTTCTATGGCTCATTCATTCATTCATTCATTACGGAGGTTTATATAGCGCCCATTCAACGTTACTACTCAGGAGCACTCCCGACCCAACCCCGGCTGAAAAGGACAGTCTGAGTGGCTGAGGCGTTTAACCTTTGCTGTAGCTCACAAGAGGGTCATTGTCGTCATGGTGCACCTAAGAAGCCTTTATAGGCTATGGGGTTGTAGACCTGATTACATAATGTTGCACAATTTGTATACCAGGGTCCATCGTCTGACTCAGAGCAAATGTGCCCA
>JACEVL010000584.1:506784-553491 GCA_020284085.1 Aporrectodea caliginosa
TACACGTTTAAGGTTGGTTAATTAATAAATATGAGAGCGGAGGTGAATACCCCTAGCGGTGAAAGCCCCTGCATATATAGGTGAAAGAGACCCCAGAGGTGAATCCACTGGAGGTGAAACGTCCGGAGGTGAAAGCCTCTGGAACCTGAAAAACGGAGTCAAGCAGCAGTTCCTTCAATCAATCAATCAATCAATCAATCAATCCTTTTATTGTTTCCATAGAATAGTTTACAAGTAGTGATCCAGAATAATCATAATCAACGATCATAAGTATGGAAATTAAAACAGACAGATCACATGATTATCTTATTAACATTTAAGGGAAACAATCGGGTTCCCAGAAGGGACTGAAGTCCCGCTAAGTTAGGGATACCCGTTTACCATGTTAGCAGAGGGATGACAGTTGAGTATAGTCTACTCAAATAGCATTGTCAGAAAAAATGAGAATAACTGGCTTAACTAACAACACTTAACTAGGTCACTTAACTAATTGTGGTATAACAATGAATAACCATATTTAGAAAACGCATTGACTATTGTCAAGGAGGTAGGCTCTGACCTCTTTTTTAAACCGGGCAAGATTCGGAAGAGTGCGCAGTGACTTCGGTAGGTTATTCCAGACAGGAGGACCGGCACATCTTAAGGTAAAATAACGAGTGTTAGTGCGGGCATAGGTTCCATCAAAGTTATCGAGAGATCTTGTATAATGAGAATGTGTATCAGAGATCTTAGAGAAGTAGCGACTGAAGATTGGGGGAAGAGATTTGTTGGCAAAGCGATACATAAATTCACAGATTTGCAATTTATTTATCTGAGGGATATTAAGTATTCGTAGTATACTAAATCTACTTGCTGTGTTAGTTATCAATGATTTCCCAGCAATAATACGTACAACTCGTCTCTGTAATATAAATAGCCTATTCAGACGAGAGGAATAATTGGAGGCCCAGGCGATATTACAGTATGTCAAATAAGGGTAAACAAGAGAATAATATAGTGTATGCAGAACTCTAGAAGGTAACAGGTAGGATACACGAGCCAGAATCCCTATGTTCTTGGCAACCTTAGTGGAAATGTTACTTATGTGATCATTCCAGGTTAAATGTTGGTCAATGTAGACCCCAAGGAATTTGGAAGAATTGACTTGAGCAATAGGAATATTGTCAATGGAGAGGATGGAATCAGTAGCAGGGACGGGTTTCCGATGAGATCGGAAAAGGACATAATTAGTTTTTCCCAGGTTAAGAGAAAGTTTATTAGCCTTAAACCACTCCGCCACATGGATAAGTTCAGTGTTGGCAATAGATAGCAGAGACTGGATTGATTTATGAGAGAAAAAGACATTGGTGTCATCTGCAAAAAGAATAAAGTTAAGTTGGTCAGATGCATTCGGCAAGTCATTAATGTATAGTAAGAACAGCAGCGGACCCAAAATTGACCCCTGTGGAACACCACATGTAATAAGTTTAGTTTTAGACTGACAACCTTTACAGCAAACACATTGGCGTCTCTGATCAAAGTAACTTTTAAACCACAAGAGCGGGACTCCACGTATTCCATAGTTTTCAAGTTTAGTTAACAGAATAGAATGGTCCACCGTATCAAAGGCCTTGGCCAGATCGAAGAAGATACCAAGAGAAAATTTATTTTCATCGATTGCACTAGCAATCTTATCTTGCATGTCAAGCAGAGCCATTGAGGTGGAATGACCGGATTGAAAACCATGTTGATTGGGATATAAAATATTCATTTTGTCAATATAGGTATATAAACGTTGGTACATTGATTTTTCAAGGATCTTAGAAAAAAGGGAAGGATAGAAATAGGCCTATAGTTAGTGACATCCTGGCTGTTACCTTGTTTATAAACCGGTACAACTTTTGCCATCTTTAAGGAAGAGGGTACAACACCAGTGAGAAAAGAAGAGTTAATAATATCCGATAATGGAGCAGCTACATAATCAATGATCCTAATAGCAACAGTCGGGTCAATGTCGTCAAGTGCTGAAGAATGGGTAGTGCGAATAGATGCAGTTAAAGAAATAATTTCTTGGGGGGTAGTCAAGTCCGCAACAAATGAGTTAGGCGGGGATGGTTTCAAATAAGATAGAAAGGAAATATCAGATTTTGGAATCCCAGCTGCAAGCGTTTGGCCTATGCTCGTAAAATAGTCGTTGAACTTATCAGCCATTATTTGGGGGTTATCAACTATCATACCGTTAATCATGAGGGAATCAATATTTGACGGATTGTGATTCGGTCTTAAGATAGAGCGAATTATAGTCCAGGTTTTTTTAAGGTTAAGACTATGTTTAATAAACTCAGCCTCATAATAATTTCGTTCAGCGTTAAGGCGCAAGGATTTGAATTTATTCCTGTAGGCCGTGAATATTCTTTTATTATTACTATTGGGATTCTTTATGTATTTTAAATATAATTTAGACTTAGTTCTACAAGATTTTAACAAGGCATTAGTCATCCATGGTTGCTTCCGGAAATGCAGCCCCCTTCTTACGGATTGGACTTGAGGGAAAGCATTAGTAACACGAAGAGTTCACTGACTGATGTCTGCTTTGAAGAAGGAAGTCTGCATTGTTACTATTCATGTAAGGAATTCAGACAACATCCTTTGTCACAGGCTTTCTTCGGTGCAAAATAATAAAACTTTCTGCTGCATGGAGCCATTGAAATTGCTAGTAGATTCATACATCAGAGCACCCAGAGTTAACATCTCGTTCGGTAAAAGCTATTGACTTCAAATGTCTGAATAGTCCGAGATGACCGGACAGAGAAGCATAAAACATTTATGAGCGATTCAGCTTAAATAGTCTTCAACTACAATGACGACAAGGGATATAGGTGAAGTGCGTTTCACATCAGTCATTACAGAAATATACGACTGCTTTAAACTGACGCTGCAAGATATTGCTGCAAGTGTACTTCAATATATTTTCCACTTGAATTTATCGGTCTGCAAGTCTAGTGCCCTTCAGAGCGATGAACAGGAAATACGTCAAGCCGTCGCTGCCTCGTACGAACTACATATATATTCCACCGGGCCAACTTATAGAGAATCATATTTCTACTTCCGCAGACGATTGAATTTGATGCAAATGATCAACATACACGCAGTCTGTTAACTAATAGCTTAGAGTTTAACTTTGTTTTAGTCCTGTTTTTCTCGACCTCAAGATGAAGAAATCAAGCTACCTACGTTACAGTCTCAGCAGGTGCCTCTGTCGCTTCTAGTAGTCGTTGCTCTACTCATCTTGTGTCCAATTACATTTGGTGACTTATCAAATGCAAGAAAATATATGTTGTCCGTACAAGGAAAGAACCGATGTCCGGATTTCAGGGTCACTGGAAGAGTTGTGGTGTCGAGGTCTCACCTGGAATGTGCCAGTCGCTGCACCATCTGGTCCGAATGTCTTCATTATGGTTACCATAGAAACAACAGAAGCTGTACTTTGTACTCGATGACTCCTGCCAATCTCTATCCAGCCGATGATTGCGTTTTTATGCTGGTAAGTAGATTTAGAGATAAATGCTAACCAACAGCAGTGACGTTCAAAGTCTGTAGAGGTTCAATGCTGACAGATTCGGAAGTTAGAAGGTGTGGAAGTTTAGAAGTCCAGAGAAACATTTTAAAAAGAGATGTAGAAATTTAGAAGTTGAAATGTGTGGAAATTAGAAGTTTAGAGGAGTGTAAATTGAGAAGCTCAGATGTTTGGATATTTAGAAGTTCCGAGGTGTGGAAATTTAGAAGCTCAGATGTGTGGAAATTTAGAAGTCCAGAGATGTGAAAATTTAGCAAGTCCGGAAGCTTAACGCTTAACTCGGGTGCAAAGAATGAACCACTTTTGCGCCGTGTGCCCAATTACTACACACACCTTCAGACTCTCTCGCAGAAGCATCATGTCAGGTCAAGTCGATCATGTCATGTACTATCATAGCTTTGCTGTAGTTTAAAAGTTGCCTATGCCAGTCTTATTTTTAATGTTTAGAGGTAACTGCTTCATAAGACGCATTATAGGATTGCCCGGCTTCAATGTGCACCCCTAAAACTTGTAAGCAGGGAATCGACAGATTTCATTTTTGCAATATTGTATAGTTTAAGATTTTTGTCAGCCCAGAGTCATAGCAAAACTATTTTAAATATGCCCGGCTTCAATGTGCACCCCTAAAACTTTAAGCAGGGAATCGACAGATTATTTCTGAACATTTTTGTAAAACGCCTCTTACATAAAAACGTCTCTAGGCAGCGGACGGATATGGAAGAGACCCTTCCAGAATCTTAGAACGGATCTGGAAGGTGAGGGCATTCCAAAAGAAAGGGCCCTCAATTGATAAAGCACGATGTTGTGCCATGGCATCCTTTGCCCGATGGACAAAGAGATCACGTCGATCGGCAGATCGGAGAGGACAAGAGAAAGAGCAGAGATCGGTTTACCCATTAATCAATCAAACAAAATAAGCAATTTTTGCACGACTAATGGACACATTGTGTTCGCTGTCCACTGAGCTAAACACAGTAAACGTCCGTGTTATAATTCCAAAAGTATTACTTTTAGATCAGAACGCATTTACTTGTTTGGTGCTCATTTCCAATGACAACAATTACTGTACCCGTTTAATAGACATTATTACCCACGTTGTGCGTCGTTACAGGACAGTGATGGGTTTTCGGGCGTTCTTGGTGGTCTATCCAGACCTTGAAATTCACTGCTGTATTCTGTTATAACGGACGTTATAGAATTATAAATCTAAATGGAATAAAACTCACATTACGTTGTAAATAAATTTTATTCCTGTATCGCACTTCTGTTTTTTGCTTCGTTTTGTTTATAGGATCCGATAATGTACCAACAAGGATGCGTCAGTGCAGGTCAGCTAGTGTTTCAATTCTAGCAATTAGGACAAAGGCTGCAGAGCTACCAGAATATTCATGATGTTATTTTATAAAGACGTTCAATGAATATCATATTACGACATATGAGCTATTCCGACTAGATAGAGATAATAATAATAATAATAATAATAATAATCTTTTCTTTATTGAAGCGCCTGACAAACGCTCTGCGCTGTGCATTTACATGTTATGCAATTTAAATCTTAACTACTAACAGAACAGACAGCCTGCAATACACGGCGCTAATAGCAGCCTACAAAGCATATCCGCCCAACGGGGGCTCGAACTCGGTACCTCTCGCTCTCTGTGCCAGATGTTATCCAATGCGCTATCGGGCACCCCATGGTAACGCAATGTAATCGACAAGTCGTACCAAGTCTTGCAGTTGTTAAGTGGTTTGACTGGAGCTAAGTAATTTCGTTACTTTTACATAGGGCATGTGATTGATAGTAATAGCTGAGCCAAATCTGGGTCTGAGCTTGGAATAATTCTTCACTCATTGGGTTCAGATTCTGCAATTTTGTGTTTGTCTGAGGCGTGACCGTCAGCTGGAAACCTGTCTACCTCAAGCTTTGGGTGGGCCATTCCAGTTAATCAAATGTTAATCAAAAGCACAATTTTTTAATATGATCGCATTTGAAACTACCATTGATTGCTTATGAAATATCATAACGGCGCTTTAATTATTTTAGATAATACTAATTTCATTTGCATTCATAATATTAAATTACACAATGCGCGCCTAAAAAATATTTGTATTTTAAAATAATATACTTACCGTATAATATTAAATTATTTAATGCGGTTCTAAAAAATATTTGTATTTTAAAATAATATACTCACTGTCTTATCTTACAGTATCTTTGCTAACAAATCCAAATGGCTGTAGTCTGCCTTTCCAGTATGCCAATCAAGAGTTCTACGGATGTACGAAAACGACCTCCACTCCTCAATGTGTTGCTTCCAGTGGAGAGCTGGTAGACTGCATTGCTCCAGCCGGTGAGTGCTAATCTCTTGATCATTGATTGGGACTCGGGTCATTGTAATGAATGTAGGATATGCATGTAGTCTATACGTAATTACGTATGCAGATGTGTATGTATTGTACACGCATACCATACTGGCACATAGCTTATACTAGGACCTGCGAAGTCCATGACACGCTTTCTTGTAAACTAATTCTTTTAATTGCCTACTGTGCTTGGATTGGTTGTTGAATTGCTTCGTGCAACGAGGCACCAGGCCCGCCGAGAGAGGGGGCAGGGGCAAAAATCCTGGGGCCTGGCTACTTTTAGGGGGCCGGGCTGGGCCCAGCAATCAACTTATGAAAAATATTATAATCAGTTATACAAAGTTCATGATTTTATGCCTTTTAAAATATAATATTACGGACACTTTACTGCAATAGTTGCATATATAAATATAATTGTGTATTGTTGTACCCGCAGATATTATTTCAGTTTGTTTTTAAAAACATTTTCTCATAAAGTCTAAGGATAGTTAGTTAGAGGCCCGTGACTGCTCTGCCTAGGGACCAGGGCAGTTCCTGTAGTCAGCCCTGAGAGGCACGCGACGATATTTACCTCATCAGAGGCTGCCGCAATGCAACATCCAAGCGGCCAACGAACTGACATCTAGCGGTGGCAGGTTATAAAATTTTGGAAGAAGAACAAAAAGATGATTCCACTGTTGATGAAAGTTGCGGTTTTTTATTTGCTATTCAAGTGGCAAGAACGATCGTCGGAGAGATTTAATTCAGTTGGAGGATAAATGATAACAGACTTACGCTATAATCCTTCTAAAAGAAAACGCAGATCTTCGATTTGGGAACGACATAATAAAAAAATGGATTTGTAATTGTATTTGTAATTGAACATTTGTATAGAGACAGCACTGACATAGGTCGGGACACGGGAGCACCTATGAATCTCTGAGTGGCGCTATACAAATGTTCAATTACAATTACAAAAAACCGCAACTTTCATCAACAGTGGAATCTTCCTTTTGTTCTTCTTCCAAAATTGTCTAGCCTACCTAAGCAAAAATTATTTGTTTTATTTTAATTCTATTAATGAACTTAATTCTAAGTTTCATTGATTTTAAACTGCAGAAAAGTTATCAGGCTTACATTGATATATTGATAACCGTTACTGTGGTAACTGGTAAGTCTGTGTTATCAAGGTCACCATACACATACATACGTCAGTGTATGCATACATCTCTTCATGCAAACATACAATCATATGCACAAATACATCATATATTGATCACTGTTGCTCGATCCTCGTTGGCCTCCCCCTTGGGGTTCTTGGGCGACTAGATCGAGTTCTGCGCTCGGCTGCTAGGCTCATTGGGCGAATTCCCAAATTCGGCTCTGTTTCTTCCTACATGCGCGATGTGTTGCATTGGTTACCTGTGGCCCAACGGATCCCATACCGGGTTGCTGCGTTGGCCCAACGATCCCATACCGGGTTGCTGCGTTGTTTCACATCCTTGGCTGTGCTCCATCTTACCTGCGCGATATCTGCCGCCCAGTGTCCGACGTTGTAGCGCGTCGGGCGCTTCGCTCCGCGACGATGGGCCAACTTCTAATTCCACGGGCTCGCTTGACTGCTAGGCAGCGCCGAACTTTCTCGGTTGTAGGCCACTCCATCTGGAATGGCCTACCATCGGAGCTGCGTTTCCTGCCTTTGACTGATCAAACTGGTTTTATAAATCACTCAAGTCTTTTTCTTTTGCCGTGGCTGGACTGGGAGCGCCTCTGAGTAGATTTCTTGAAGGGGCGCTATATAAATCTCCAGAATGAATGAATGAATGAATCATATATATATAGCATATATTATATATATATATATATATATATATGCATATGTGCATAATATTATATATCTTAAACTAATTTCGTTTGGCTAAATTTCAGGTCATTTCGTGAAACAAGACATTGTGTCTTTGACCTTGGGGTCAATAGTCCCTCTGCCATGTATCAGCAACTGGATCATTTTGATGCAGCGTTTCACTGACTCCATTAGCTTTGGTCGCAATTGGACGGAATACAAGAAGGGATTTGGTGACATCAGAGGAACCGACTTTTGGATTGGAAACGAGAACATGTATCGCATTACGAACGGAAAGAGTTACAGATTACGCGTTGAGGTTTGATATTTATTATAGTTAGACTGTCTTACTGCCACAATAGACCATCGGAGCATATCATACATACATACATACATACATGCATACATAATACATACATAGATACATACATACATACATACATACATTCATAAATACATACAAGCGCCTCTGATTGGTGTGCACTGCGAGAGGCGCTATATAAATTGATAGATACAATACAATATAACACATGCATGCATACATACATACATGCAGCTCACATTCCGACCGCACATAACAAGCCTTTGTAAATGTTGTTTCTATCATATCAGGGCAATACGTCACATAAGGTCGGCTCTAACTAACAGTATGTCTCAAACTATAGCCTGTTCACTTCTATCCTCTTGTCTTGATTATGCTTATTTCTTTTGTGTGGGTGTCTCGGACCTTGAACTCAAAAGGCTGCAGCGAATCCAAAACTCCTTAGCTCGTGTAGTGATGCACATACAGTATTATCACGTCGTACCGTTATCAATCAAAATTAATGGGCACGCAAGCTATACTTTTGAATTGGTGGGTTTTGGTCAAGCACCGCATGTCATTGAGGATGCTATTTCAGATTATGGGCCAGCACTTTAAATTGAGAAATTCTGGGTGTTAGTACGGGAGTATATAGGTCTATAATTTGGTGAGGAGCGCACAACGTAAGGATTGGATTCAGATGTAGATTAAAAAAATAAATATTGAATGATGAAGGCAGATGCTCACGTGTGTATTCGCTAGACTGTGGAATAGCTATCTGTTCAAGTCTTAGGATGCGTGTTTGTTGAAATGCTGAGTTCGTAGGAAGATACGTGGAAAAGTGTTGCAAATGGTTGGTAATGACTAGAAGAGCTCTTCTATGAGGAGATTTAATCTTTGATCTTGATGAGTGGTTAGAAGCCCATATTATGTTACAATAAGCAAAATATTGCTCGACAATCGAATAGTATGGGCTTGTTCATTTGTGGCAATAGGTAAACAACCCGAGTTGATATCAAATAAAATAAAATCAAATCAATTTATTTGCAACCCAAAAACATAACAGAAATATATATCTAATATATATATATATGTTATATATATATCTAATTGCAACTCAGAAAAAACATAACAACAATATATATTACATAACGACATAAAGAGAAAAAGAAACCAGGGTAGCAAAAGGGAAACCCAGAAGGGATATGATCCCGTTAAAGTAGGGTCCCCGTGCCTTTGTATTCTGTAACCTAAATATTCATTATTGGCCTGTGAAAGAAAGAGAGTTATAATGGTAAGGGCCTAATTAAATCAAATCATTGCATGAGAAGGAAAACTTAATTATAATCTTAACTAAGAACTTAACTAAATGCGGCTTTGTGCCATTCACGGTAATGTGTAGATGTTATACAGATAAAAGAAGGTGTGTACGTAATCTTTTTTTAAAGATGAACAAATTATTAGACACGAGTATATAGGAAGGGATTGCATTCCATATCAGTGTCCCCTGAGACTTGATTGTATGGAGCCGAGCGTTGGAATGAACCTTAACAGAACGGAAAGTGGCGGCATTTCTAGTATAGTGGGAGTGTACATCATAAGCGTGGGGCAAGAAATCTTTGAATATCGGTGGGAGAAGTCCGTGCTCCAATCGAAAAAAGAACTCCCCAACTTGAAAATCCCTAATTTGGTCGATTTTCAGTATTTTCAATTCTCTAAACAGTGGGGCAGTATGTGCCCATTTTCGAACACCAGCAATTAATCGAACAGCCCTTTTTTGTATAATTACCAATCTTATCAACCTAGAGGGATAGGTCATTGCCCAAATCAAATTACAATAGCTAAGATATGGATAGATGAGTGCATAATATAGATTTAACTTAAAGATTGAGGCAACAGATAAGCAATACGACTCAAAATTCCAACATTCTTAGCAATCTTATTAGAAATCTCATTAATGTCCACTTTCCATGTAAGATGTTGATCGATATGTTAGGTTAGCCCAACACATAAATGTGATTTTCTTGTAAGCCAAAATGCGGTTAGCAATTGGTATAATAAAGGATATACTTACTTACTTACTTACTTACTTATATGTACCCCCAGGAATCTAGTTGATTCAACCTGCGTAAGAGGAGCATCTTTGATTGTTATACCCAAATTTTCACTAGGTGGTGTTTTTCTATGAGACTTGAATAAGATGTAATTGGTTTTATCAAGATTCAATGAAAGTCTATTCGCCGCAAACCATTCATTTATTTTAGCAAGTTCCATATTCACAAGGCGCACCAGCTCCATCCAAGATCCATGGGAGTAAAAGACATTAGTATCATCCGCAAATAATATGAAGTACAAGGTAGGCGAAGTTTTAGCTAAGCCATTAATGTAAAGAAGGAATAGTAATGGCCCAAGGTTGGATCCTTGAGGGACACCATATTTAATCCAATTAAGTTCTGACCATACACCATTGCAGAGGACCCTTTGAGAACGTTTATCAAGATAACTTGCAAACCAGTTTAGTTGGGTGCCTCTGATTCCATAGTATTCTAATTTCTTTAGTAGGATACCATGATCGACCGTATCAAAGGCCTTTGCTAAATCAAAGATATATGCCTATATACTTGGCTATTCTAGTTGAGATATTTTCAATATAGTCATTCCATTTAAGGAATTGGTCCTAATAGACTCCAAGAAACTTAACT
Source organism: Aporrectodea caliginosa (assembly GCA_020284085.1). Lineage (NCBI taxonomy): Eukaryota > Metazoa > Annelida > Clitellata > Crassiclitellata > Lumbricidae > Aporrectodea > Aporrectodea caliginosa. The sequence continues at coordinate 517,530 of JACEVL010000584.1, forward strand.
TAAACTAAACTGCGACGTTGAAATATTACTTAAAGTAATAGTGCCTTTGGAAGTGTTACCTGAATACCTGTTTACGATGAGAACAGAATAAAACAGTACATAATAAGTTTTCTCAATTTTTTCTAAATGTTCTAAACTTACATGTATTTCTATAAGGTATTAACCTGTTTCTGCTTTCAACTGTAGGAGCTTTTTTGCATAATTTAACTTCAGTCCCACATGATTTCAGAACACCGTACATACTTGAGTGCGTTCTTATGTATGAATGTACATTGTACTTATAAACGTACGTACGTGCCATTGAAAAACTTATAGATTTACATTTTGCTCTACACATCCTATCTAGACAGTGACAAATTATATTGATAAGCATGTTAATTATTAAAGGTACAGACTGTCACAACAAGCAAATGGTATTATGCTGAATACACCAATTTCTCAATCGACTCCGAAGCCAATCAGTATGCCATCCACATCAACGGATTTTCTGGAAACGCTGGAGACTCGCTGACTAACAGAACGATTGGTGCTCAATGGAATCACACTGGAATGAAGTTCTCAACCATTGACGTTGATAACGACCTGAAACCAGGCGTACACTGTGCCAATGATTACGACGGTCCCTGGTGGTACAACGCCTGCTATTACTCGTGTCTGACCTGTCACTATTCGTCGCCTGACTTTTCGTGGTATACCTTAACACTTTGACCGCCGGACCATTTATTAGCAGTACGCCACAGCCCTATAGAACCGTACTCACTGTACAGAGGTCTGCTCCACCCAATAAAATACTTGCGGGCAAAGTGGGCGGTCAGTTTGACTATGAAACACGGCAGCCCTATCGTAAATTTGACACGAGGCATCCCTGTAAATTTGACGTAAGGCATCCCTAGCGTAAATTTGACACACGTCAGCCCTGTCAAAAGGCATCGATAAGCCAGGGCCAGACTCGGAATTTGAGCTATCATTACCAGAGGCAGCCTTTATTGCCAGCACGCCTATAGCTGTATATTTGAAGTACGAGTTAACTCGTACCTGGCGTCTCGGCAATCCAATTCAAGTACGAGTTAACTCGTACCTGGCGGTCAATGTGTTAAATGATGCTGGACTGCAAGTCACAGGCCAACTGCGAGCAGCTAGAATGATGATCAGGAGCAACTGATCATGTAGACAGAACTTTTAAGACATGTTAGATTTTAGGAGAGTTGGTCGATGTTCGCTATGCGGTCCGTAAGCCAGCTCTGGATGTATTTCATGCTGTAGACAGTTATTAATTAAGATGTATTGTGAGTAAAAACTCTAAATATTAAGTCGTTCGCCTGTGTTTAGCTTTTGAAATAATTGAGATTACGAAGACAATTGAAAATTTAATACATGGAGAAACGAACTAACGAAGGATCCGGTCGAATGGAGCGATGTTAGAGAAGTCCTTGGATTTGGACTATTTTAATTGCAGCTCACAACAGTTGAACTGGAAAACACTTATTAGCAGCATTTTGATTAGAAACCTTCGTGTTAAACTTGTTGCACTAAATGTCGTCATTGAAGCAAATAATGTCATTTGAAATCTATCGCATTGTCTAACTATACGAAACTTAACTGATAGCTGTACATGGATTTCTCCTTTATTCCATCAAAGACGATCTGTAGGAAATTATATTGTTCTCAGTTGTATTGTATTGTATTTATAACATAATAAAGCGCCTCTCACAGTGAATACCAATCAGAGGCGCTCCCAGTGCGAAAGACTCCGAGCGAAAAGAGTGGTCTTAAGACAGAGAAAAGAAGCACCTGGCCCACCAGATAGGATCAAAGAACGAGTTGATGAAGGGAGTTGGTTCCATAGTGAAGGGCTAATGAAGGCAAAAGCTCGAGATTTAGCCATAGTAGTCCTCGCTCGTGGGACAAGAAGGTCAAGGCGATCAAGTGAGCGAAGCGGACGGTGAGAGGTGGCGGAGATAGGCCGGCGAACGAGGCAACAGAAGTATTTGGGAACTAGGCCAGAATAAGACCGGCAGACAAGAACAAGGACCTGAAGCTGGATACGAGCAGTGAGAGGGAGCCAGTGAAGTTGTTCCAACATATAGGAGGAGATATGCGAGAAGCAAGGCAGTCGAGTTAGAGATCCCCTTCTCGGCTCCCTTTCACAATAAAACTGCGTTTTGGTTTTCCGCCCTTTCCTTCCATAATCTGCTAGCCTAGCTTCTCTTCCTTCATCTGCCTCTCACTCTACATATTCGCCCACTCCAATTTTCCTCCCCTTTCTCGTCTGTTTGTGTAATGCTAACAATAAACGCAATCAACTATTTAATGAAGAAGAGTTTACGTGTAGGCCTAATGTTAAGCTAAAGGCATATTTATATATATATATACTTTATTTCGCACAAAGCAGAACAGAGAAACTAAGCAAACTAAGCATGCTGTTGTCGTTGTGGAGGTTCATGTTGCTGTCCACCATCTCCTGCACAGAATACACAGTTACCACTACACTTATACTACTGAGAGTGCAATAATTCTGAAAAATCAGTAATAAATAGTAAATTGTTAAATATTCTGATATTGCCACTTTAGAAAATGCTATTATAATGGGTATGCGGACCATTGGTCATCTGCTGATTGGTCATATAGAATTATAGACGATTGGTCACATGGCTCGTTGGTCATAGGCTTATTGGTCATAGGCTTATTGATCACACTAAATGACTTGTGACCTATCGGTAATAGGATCTGATTCACACTAATTGACACTAATTCAAAGTAAATATTGTAAATCAAGTGAATGAAGAAAATAATAAATTTAATAATCGCTGTCAGTTGTACTTCGGCTTAACGACACTTTTTCATATCGAAGATGATTAGTGTCGGAGGCAGAAAGCAACCTCGTACTCCACGTTTATATTGCGACCGCGAGCCACCCGCAGTAAAGATCCGAGAAATTAATCTCTGATAAACCGACCGACCCGGAATCGAACCCGGGCCGCCGGCGTGACGAGCAGGCTACCAACCCACTCGGCCACTCAGGATCTCTCATAATCGCTGTCAAATCGCCCTTTGATTTTATACTAACTGACACCATATAAATAATGAAATCGCTGTCAAATAGCCGTATGAACTCGGGTATAAATAGTGCTGAAACAAGAAAAATAAGGCATTGTACAAGTGTTTAGTAAGATATAGGTGGCAAAGCAAGCTTTGCTATGAACACAGAAGGAGAACTTGGCATCTCCATGAAGGGAAAGCCAACGTATAATTATATATTATATATTGAACGGATACGAATACTTTCTTCAATATAACGTTACAAGTTTTAAAATTTGCTTTAACTCTTTTCGGAACACTTACACATTATATAATATTTTTTTATTAGATTCGATGTAGTCGTTACAATTCTTAATATTTTAGAAAATTTAACGCTTTTGTTATTTATTACTCCTAGTTTTTCAAAGCCTGAACGTATGACCAATAGTCCTGTAACCAATGGGCCTTATGACGAATAGTCCATTATGACCAATGAGCCTTTGACCAATGAGCCTAAGACCAATAGTCCTAGATCCATTATAATGGAACCTTTGATTATGGTAATAGTTGCATTAAACAGTATTGTGCCTGTTAATTTTAGCATAATAGAATGAATACTAAACAGCACAATTAACTGCTAGAAGATTTACCTGCATTTTAATGAGTTTGCTTAGAAGCCGATTTTATCATCGGCGCCATTTGGGTATCAGAATTTATTAACTTTTTTACACTGCAAAAAATCTCGGAGGTCTAGCTACTATTGGTCTGTTACATTTATTGCGTCAGCAGGTCTCCCACAAGGTCGTTTGACTTTGCAATCACATGGGACATGTGAGAGATTGGGTCAAAAATCCACGCCTTGGCATTGCTAAGGATCACGACAAAATGAAGTCCATACTCCGGATGTCAATAACGATCCAGATAGGCAAGTAGACCAACTGGATGAAGGCCTATGTCTGTTTAAAGAATTATTTTAAGATATTCGAGTTCATCATAAAACAGTGCCATGACAGAAAGTCTGACAAGTTTGTCTTCACAAGAATGGAGTTACTTTATTTTATGCTCCTGAATAGTTTGCCTATTATAATTATATGATGCCATTGACCGTGGCAGATTTTCATTATCAATAGAAAACTAGAGGAAATTTTGAGACCGTTTTAATTTGGCGTCAGATGCCTTCGGAGTTTAAAATTTAAAACATCATAAACAGAGTATAGGCCTACATGCTTTTCATTCCATGAATACAAAACATCTATGATTCGGCCAGGAATAATACACGTTGTTACAACTTCACGTATAATTTAATGTTAAGTCGATATATTATCTCCTCTATGCCCAAACAAGAACACATCCGGGTTTTCTTCTATTCTAGCACAGAAAGCCCACGCTCCGAATTCATCTAAGCACTTCAGAAAACAGCCATTGTTCCAAACTCGGTAGCTCTAATATCTTCTCTTGTTTAGTTTATTAATTCAACAACAGAGCCAAGCAGCAGTTCTTTATGCACTCGTAGCACGAGGAGTTCACTGATCTCTGCTTTGAAGAAGGAAGTCTGCATTGTTGCTATTCATGTAAGCATTTCAGACAACATCCTTTGTCACAAGGTTTGTTCGGTGTAAAATAATAAAAATTGCTGCTGCGTTGGACCATAGAAATTGTTTGTAGATTCTGGACCATAGAAATTGCTTGAAGATTCATACATCGGAGCACCCAGAGTTAGCATCTCGTACGGTAAAAGCTATCGACTTCAAATAAAGTATAATCCGAGATGAATGGACAGTAAGGCATTAAAAATTTATGAGCCATTCAGTTCAACTAGTCTTCAACTACAATGACGACCACAGGATACAAGTGAAGTGCGTTTCACAGCATTCATTACAGAAACATAAGGCTGCTTTAGACTGACGCTGCAAGACATTGCTGCAAGTGTACTTCAGTATGTTTTCCACTTGAGTTTATCGGTCTGCAAGTCTAGTGCCCTTCAAAGCGATGAACATGCAAAGCGTCAACCTCATATTGCCTAGTACGAACTATATATATTCCACCGGGCCAACTATAGAGAATCATAATAATTTCTACTTACTGGCAAGTGTTGAACGTTGATGGAATTGATCAACACATACGCAGTCGATTAACTATAGCTTAGAATTTGACTTAGTGTTAGTCTTGATTTCTCGAACTCAAGATGATGCAGTCAGCTACCTACGTTACAGTCTCAGCAGGTGCTCTGGCTCTTCTAGTAGTCGTCGCTCTACTCATCTTGTGTCCAACTACATTTGGTGACTTATCAAATGCAAGAAAATATATGTTGTCCGTACAAGGAAAGAACCGATGTCCGGATTTCAGGGTCACTGGAAGAGTGGTGGTGTCGAGGTCTCATCTGGAATGCGCCAGTCGCTGCACCACCTGGTCCAAATGTCTTCATTATGGTTACCATAGAAACAACGGAAGTTGTACTTTGTACTCGATGACTCCTGCCAATCTCTATCCAGCCGATGATTGCGTTTTTATGCTGGTAAGTAGATTTAGAGATAAATGCTAACCAACACAGTGACGTTCAAAGTCTGTGCAGGGTCAATGCTGACAGATTCGGAAGTTCAGAGGTGTGGAAGTTTAGAAGTTCAGTGGTGTAAAACTGTAGAAGTTCATAAATGTGAAAATAGTAGGTTAGCTGTGTGGAAATTTAGAAATTCAGAGGTGTGAAAATGTAGAAGCTCACATGTGTGGAAATTTAAAAGTTCCAAGGTGTGAAAATTTAGATGCTCAGATGTGTGGAAATTTAGAAGTTCAAAGGTGCGAAAATGTAGAAGCTCAGATGCGTGGAAATTTAGAAGTTTCGAGGTGTGGAAATTTAGATGCTTAGATGTGTGGAAATTTAGAAATTCAGACGTGTGAAAATGTAGAAGCTCAGATGTGTGGAAATTTAGAAGTTTCGAGGTGTGGAAATTTAGCAAGCCCGAAAGCTGAACCCTTAACTCGGCTGTAACGAATGAACCACTTTTACGCCGCGTGCCCAATTAACACGTACACCTTCAGACGCGCTCGCAGAAGTATCGTGTCATGTCATGTCTATCATGTCATGTGCTAACATAGCTTTCCTCTAGTCTAAAAGTTGCTCATGCCAGTCTGTTGTTTTAATGTTTCCTGTAACCCGGCATCAATGTGCACTCCTAAGATTTGTAGGCATGCATGGAGTCGACCGATTTCAGTTGTATTTTAATGTTAATATGATTTTTGTCTGGTCAGAGTCATAACAAAACTCCTAAACATTGTATTTTATTATATATTTGAACATTTTCAAAGCGCCTCTAACAGTACAAAATATTCAGAGGCGCTCTCAGCCTTGGAACCCCTTTTCAATAAAATCGTGTCTAGGCATTCATTCAGAGGATTTATATAGCGTCCCTCCAAGATAACCTTACTCAGAGGCGCTCCCAGCCCAACTCCGGCGATAAAGAACAGGTGTATGCAGAGTCTCTAGCTAAAAGAACACGCAGATCTGAAGGAAGAAATATTGGAGCTCCTTTGAAAAAAGTTTGTAGACAGCGGACGGTTATGAAAGAGACCTCTGCCAGAATCTTAGAACGGATCGAGAAGGGAGGTCACTCCAAAGGAAATGGCTCATAATTGCAAGAGCACGATTTTGTGCCACAGCAGTCCTTGCCCGATGGACAATAAGATCAAGTCGATTGACAAATCGGAGGTAATGGAGAGAAACACCAGGGCGGGGTTTGCCATTAAATCACAGAGATACTCACAGAGCTCGCCCCTCCTGGGCTGTGGAAGCCAAGAGCAAAAGAAACACAGTTTGCACGAATAATGGACATATTGCGCTTGTGCCCACTAAGCAAAATACAGTTAACATCTGTGTTAATTTTCCAACAGTAGGCCTACTACTTTTATAGCAGCCGATCTTTATCTGATTCGTGTTCATCTCCAATAACAACAACTACTGTCCCGTTTAACAAACATTATTACTCACGTTGTGCGTCTTTACAGGACAGTGATGGTTTTCGGGCGTTCTTGGTGGTCGGTCCAGACCTTGAAATTCACTGCTGCGTTCTGTTATAACGCAAGTTACAGAATTACAAATCTAAAAGGAATAAAACTCACATTGCGTTGTACATAAACTTTATCCCTGTAATGCACTTCTGCTTTTGCTTCGTGTTGTTTATAGGATCCGACAATGTATCAAGGATGCTTCAGCGCAGGTCAGTTAGTGTTTCAATTCTAGTGATTAGGACAGTGCTGTCCAACCTTTTTGACCCCGCGGGCCACCGCAGAAGTTATTCTTGAAGCCGATTGCCGCACCATTCAACTCAAAAGCAGCGACTAAAATTTATTGAAAATATTAACTGTATTAAAATTAATTGTGTAATAATAATGAATATTGTATGTATGGAATGTGTATCATGCTTTACAATAGTTCAGTAACAAAAAATAAATGCTCAAGCACTAATAGCTATGCAGGTATAGGGCAGTGACTTTGTCTTTTACTTCATTTTTACAGAAATTGCAAATACTGTATTTAGTGAGCTAAATTGCTTCGTGTTGTTTATACACGTCTTTACAGGACGTGTATGGACGAGTTTCCGATGCACGTAGAATTAAAAAAAGGAACGACGATAAGCGATGTGATCCGCCGCCGATGGCTCACGGTTGTCGCACCGCCCAGTGGTCTCTTGCAGATGGAAAACAACGCAGCATCCGCAAATCTCTCGTACCACCAGACACGTAGAGGATAAATATCCGTCGTCAGCCCAACGGCAGATAATGAAGACATTCCGTCATCACACTTCGCCCATGTGTATGTCTGGGGCGTGACCGTCAGCTGGAAACCTGACCCCTTCAAGCTTTGGGTGCGCCATTCCAGTCAATCAAATGTTCCCTGGAAAACACCATTTTTTAATATGAACCTATTTGAAACTACCACTGATTGCTGTCTTGTGAAATATGATAACAGCGTTTTAAATTTTTCAGATAATACTAATTTCAATTGCATTCATAATATTAAATTATTTAATGCGGTTCTCAAAGATATTTGTATTTTAAAATAATACACTTACTATCTTTTCTTACAGTATCTCTGCTAACGAATCCAAATGGCTGTAGTCTGCCTTTCCAATATGCCAATCAAGAGTTCTATGAATGTACGAAAACGACCTCCATTCCTCAATGTGTTGCTTCCAGTGGACAGTTAGTAGACTGCATTGCTCCACCGGGTGAGTTCTAATATCTTGATCATTGATTGGGATTGGGGTCATTGTAATGAATATTGAGTGTGCATGTAGCCTACAGCAGTGCTTCCCAAACTTTTCAGTGTCACGAACCGGCAGGGATTTTTTCACCGCAGGAGGACCGGTGCCAACTGCCAAATTTATTAATTATTTCTCTGTTTCGTTTTCGATCACTTAAATTCTTCAAAAATTGATTTAAATGCATGTTTAGCTAATTATATGACTCTATTGCCCTTTAAATGCTATCCTAATAAGTCTTTCAGCTATGACATTTTAAAATATAATAGTCATTTCTTGATTCCGAGACAATTTGGCCAGTTTCTTGACTCACTTTGCGGCACCGGTCCGCGGACCACCACCTCCGGGAATCACTGGCCTACAGCATGTATGCATATGCAATTATGCATACCTTGCTGACACATACATGTATACTAGGAACCTGCGAAGCTTCGATATTCGCGAGAAAAATTTTGAATCGGACGAAAGTTACTCGATTCGATTCGACAGTTACTCGATTCGATTCGAAAATGACGTCGCGAATGCACGCTTTTTTGTAAACTGTTTTAACTGTTTGCTGGGCGTGGATTGGTTGTTGAGTTGCTGCGTGCAAGGCTGCATGTGACGACATTTACCACATCAGCGGCTGCGGCTGCCGCAATGCAATATCCAAATGGCCAACGAGCTGACATCTAGCTGTGGCAGGCTAGAAAATTTGGAAGGAGAACAAAAGATGATTTTCAATGTTGTCGAGCGTTGCAGTTTTTTGCTATTCAAGCTGCAAACAGTTCGTAGGAGAGAGTTAATTCAGTTAGAGGATAAAGGACAACAGACTTACGCTACAAAATTTCTAAAGCAAATGCAGATCTTTGATTCGGCATGACACAAGAGGGATTTGTTATTCCGACGGTGGGATAACCTATAGACCAAGGAGTCTTCGTGAATTAGTAAACGTGTGATTTAGACATTAAAGTGCGTGACCAAATTCAATGAGCATCGAACCAGAACAGAACAGTGTGACTGGTTCAAATTTAAGAAAAACATATTTGTGTTATTTCAATTCTGTTAATTAACATAATTCACAGTTTCATTGTTCTTAAACTGCAGAAAGGTTATTACGCATACATTGATAATATTGAATACTGTTCCTGTGTTAAGCCGTTGCCATCAAGTGCACCTTACACACGTATACATGCATGCATACAGTCTCTTCATGCTAAACATACAATCATGTGCACACATACATCAAATATATACAAATGCATACGTGCATATGAATATATTATCTTAAACTCTTTTCGTTTGATTAAATTTCAGGTCATTTCGCGAAACAAGGCATTGTGTCTTTGACCTTGGGGTCAGTTGTCCCTCTGCCATGTATCAATAACTGGATCATTTTGATGCAGCGTTTCAGTGACTCCATTAGCTTTGGTCGCAATTGGACGGAATACAAGAAGGGATTTGGTGACATCAGAGGAACCGACTTTTGGATTGGAAACGAGAACATGTATCGCATTACGAACGGAAAGAGTTACAGATTACGCGTTGAGGTTTGATATTTATTATAGTTAGACTGTCTTACTGCCACAATAGACCATCAGCTAGACATATACATACATACATACATACATACATGATTACATACATTTACATACATACATACATAAATACATACATAAATACATACATAACTTACATACATACATACATACATGTATGCATTTGCATAAATACATACAAGCGCCTCATTGGTGTGCACTAGAAACCTGCGATAGCTTCGATATTCGATTCGAATACGAATACGAAAGTTACTCGATTCGATTCGAAAATGACGTCGCGTATCGAAACAATTTAGAATCATGACCCCTTTACACGCTTTTTTGTAAACTGTTTTAACGGTTTGCTGGGTGTGGATTGGTTGTTGAGTTGCTGCGTGCAAGGCTGCATATGACGACATTTACCACATCAGCGGCTGCGGCTGCCGCAACAATATCCAAATGTGAGAGCTGACATCTAGCTGTGCAAACTTAGAAAATTTGGAAGGAGAACAAAAGATGATATTCAATGTTGTCGAGCGTTGCAGTTTTTTGCTATTCAAGCTGCAAACCGTTCGTAGGAAAGAGTTAATTCAGTTAGAGGCCGCCGACAACAGACTTGGGCAAGTCCTTCACTCGCAATTGCTCATCTGCGCTTCGGCATGAAACAAGCCGATTCAGTGTTCCGCTGTAGTCGGGATAACCTCTAGAGTAGAAAGTCTTGAAATTAGTATAACAAGTGCTCATACATACATACATACATACATACATAGCATACATACATACAGCTCACATTCCGACCGCACATAACAAGCCTTTGTAAAGTTTGTTTCTATCACATCAGGGCAATACGTCACATCAGGTCGGCTCTAACTAAGAATATGTCTCAAACTGTAGCCTGTTCGCTTGTATCCTCTCGTCTTGATTATGCTAATTTCCTGTTTGTCGGTTCTCGGATCTTGAACTCAAAAGACTGCAACGAATCCAAAACTCCTTAGCACGTGTAAGCTTATAGTGATGCGTGTCCCACTAGAAACATGCTCCTCAGTCCTACTCCACGAGCTGCATTGGCTTCGTGTTGAATTCAGAATAAAATTTAAATTGGCCTGTTTGACCTACAATTTACAAAGCCCTCATCACACCTTCACACCTACCTATATCCATGCACTACTAACTCTTTACATCCCTCCTTGTTGCCTGCGATCATCAAGTACAAGTTTTGTAGCTGAACCACAATGCAGAACAGTTATGGACTCTCGTGCATTCCACACCTCTGCTCCAAAAAATGGAGTCGAGTTACAGATTACTCGTTGAGGCTCAACTTCACTTCCTTAGACTACCTCACTGCCTCGACAGACTGTGAATTACATAACACATACATACATACATACATACATACATACATACATACATACATACATATATATACAATTATACATACATACGTACATACATACATACATACATACATACATACATACATACATACATACATACATACATACATACATACATACATACATACATACATATATACATACACGCACACATACATACATACACACATACATACATACATACATAGATACATACACAACATACAAATTTAGGGTGTTTTTAAGGTACATGTGATATTTTCAACTCAAAGATATTTTGCCGGCCTGGTCGAATTATCATGCCAATTCATGTATTAACTTAACATCCGAAATTATATCTTGATAGCTGAACATTTAAGACTGGCGCAAGGTCACCGAAATTGGACACAGGTGGCATACAGGCATCCACAATTTCAATGCATGCTATCCAGCAGCAGGAATGCCTCTCACATTCTATATGCTCTCGCTGCATCCAATTTACCTGCAGCACCAGCTGGTGAGCTGATCATAAGTCCTTCAGCGATCCATCAAGCAAGGAAAGATAACCGTGCAGCCCTAGCAGCAGAGATTCGTGAATATTTCGATCCAAATGTTCTTCTTACTATTCACTGGGACGGCAAGATCATGCCAGATCTTACAGGGACAGAACGAGGGTGTGTTGATCACCTTCCAATAATGGTATCTGGCAAGGATGTGACCAAACTATTGGCCATCCCCAAACTCAAATGCGGGACAACAACAGTCATGTCAGATGCATGTTTGGCTGAGATAAGAAGATGGGGATTGGAAGACAGAATCGTGGCCATGTGTTTCGACACAACGGCGAGTAACACGGGTTGCAAGGGCGGCGTGTGCATCAAGCTGGAAGCGGAATTAGGAAAGGACCTCTTGAACCTTGCCTGTCGACATCATGTGTCTGAAATGTTTCTAGAAAAGGTGTTTTCACTGCATGATTCTGCAAGGTCTCCAAAATTGGAACTATTCAGTCATTTCCGTGACTTCTGGCCGCAAATCGATCAGGCCAAGTATCGCACAGCAATGGATGATAAAGATGCAGCACAGCGTGTCACAGAAATTCGAGACGATGTGATCACCTTCGCATTGCAGCAACTGAGTACCGAAAACCACAGAGACGACTACAAAGAGCTACTAGAACTAACAGTCATTTTTCTAGGAGGAATTCCACCGAAAGGAATAAAGTTCAGGTACCCAGGGGCATTTCACCGCGCGCGATGGATGGCACGTGCGATCTATGCGATCAAGATATGGCTTTTCAGGGATCAGTTTCCCATTCAACAACGCCAGAGCTCAGAGAGGGCATCTCCACAATCCTACTCTCAAAAGGTGTGGAATCATTTACTTCGAGTGTCCCTTTTTGTGACAAGGCAATCCAAACGTACTCTGACAAGGAAGTCTCACAGGTAGCCCAAACAGCTTTTCCCCGACACCTGTGGTATCTGTCGGAGACCCTGGTAGGCCTCAGCCTTTTTGATGATTCAGTCACCTTCGACGAAAAACAGGGCATGGTTTACAGCATGCGAAACAATCAGGGATCCGATGAACCTCCAAAGAGACTTCCTCCAATACATAATCCACCTACAAAAGCACTTAACGATTTCTTCACCACTTCTACCACTAAAATATTCCAGATCCTCGGATTGGATGACTCTTTTCTTGATCGAGACCCGCAACAATGGGAGTCAGAACAATCATACAGTGAGGCAAAAAATATCATATCCGCCCTAAAAGTGACGAACGATTTGGCGGAGAAAGGAGTGGCTCTCATGCAGTCCTTCAATGAAGCCCTGGTCCGAAATGAGGAAGAAAACAGTTTGTTCTGCAAATGGTGGAGCACCATCGAAGCAAGTTCCCAAAAGCACTAAAGGGAATAAAGAAATGACAAATATCTGACGGCTCTTCTTTTGCGTTTGCTTTATATTTTATGTTTAAGTGTTAAAAGTTGTTTGGATCTTTGAAAATGACAATGTATTACATTGTTTTCTAAGTGATAAATCTTCCGGGGCTTTACGCCAGTTCTAAATCTATTCCGATTTTTGTCTAATTTGGCAAATGACAATTTTCCTTAAGGTGGAACACAAAAACAACAAGGCCGATATTAATTTTGAAACTTCAATTTTTAAACACACCCTAACATACATACATACATACATACATACATACATACATACATACATACATACATACATACATACATACATACATATATACATACACGCACACATACATACATACACACATACATACATAGATACATACATACATACATACATGCATACAAAGATACAACCATACATACAGACATACATACATACAGTGTTGGGTATGAGTTAAGTCAGATGAGTTGAAACTCACGAAATTAACTCAATTGCTGTGATTTATGAGTTTGAGTTAACTCACCTTAAAGAGTGTGAGTTATGAGTTTGATTTAATTCATAGTTTCTGTGAGTTTGAGTTGTAACTGTCAATAATTTTAAAATCAACTCACTATTCATCACTCGGCACATATTGTGTTGAAACAAGCCGTTTTTATATCGTCGGCTTTCCATTATGATACTGGTGAGTGGTGACGGCAGGGAGGGTCGTAAACACGCCCAGCAGCGGCGGGCGGACAGTGTTGAAGCACTGCATATTTTGTGTATTGTGAACAGTTAAGAACAACATGGCTGAAGTACCGTGTATTCTTGATGGAAAATATTTTTCTGTTACAAGTAGGCCTAGACGTGCTAGTACGAGACGTGGTGAGTTAACGATTTAACTCATTTAACAACTGAGTTTGAGTTAACTCGTTTCACTTAGGATGAGTTGAGTTTGAGTTTTAACTCATTTTGAGGTGCATGAGTTGAGTTTTGATTTAATTCATTTCTTGTCTGAGTTTACTCAACACTGCATACATACATACATACATACATACATGCATGCATACATACATACATACATACATACATACATACATTATACTACTGCGCACCACGCTACCTGACAGACAACATTAGATGGCATCCAGGTAGCTATCGCACGATCCCAATAGGTCGCGTCTGCGATCATCAAAGTCTGCTTACGTATTTGTGCCAGGTATTAATACCAAAGCGGGTGATCGGGCTTTCGGGTATAGCTGATCCACGTTCTCCTCAACATATTCAGGGAGCCAAAAGCCTTTCTGTTATCAAAAAACGTTTCTATACTATATTTTTTAATCTTTAGCAACTCTGAACTAGTTAAATAGCACACACAGTATTTTCAAGTCGTAGGCTACCGTTATCAATCAGATGGGCACGCAATCTATACGCTTTAATAGGTAGATGTTGGTTAGGCACCGCTTGCCATTGGGGATAGGCTTACTATTCCAGATTCTGTGCCCAGCATTTCTGAGAATTTCCGTATGTAATATAGGTCTATAATTTGCTGAGGAGCGCACATTGTAATTGTATTGTATTGTATTGTATCTATCAATTTGTATAGCGCCTCTCACAGTGAAAAGTAAAACGGTTCAAACGCACTGGCGTGTGGACACGACGAACGCAAATCACACATTTCAAGAAACAGAAACAGCAAGGCCGATATCAATTTTGAAACTTCAGTTTTTAAACACACCCTAAGCTATACCCTATAATGGCAGATAGTTATGTGTATTTTGTACATAAATTCGCTAGTCTGTTCAATAGTTATCTGTTCAAGTCTAAGGATGCTTGATTGTTGAAATGCTGAGTTCATAGAAAAATGCGTTGAAAAGTGTTGCGAATGCTTTGTATTGACACGAAGATCTCTGTTTTGGAGGACATTAAATGGCCTCCAAAACAGAGATCTTTTAGTCATGTATGTCTTGACGAGTAGTTAGAAGACCGCATCATATTCCAAAATGCACAATATGGGTGAACAGTCGATTAGCATTATAGGCTTGTTCGTATGTGGATAGGAAATAAATAGACAAGCCGAGATAATATACCTATGCTCTTGGCAATTTTAGATTAGATATTTTCAATTTGGTCATTCCATTTAAGGAATTGGTGCAAGAACATGTAGACTCCAAGGAACTTAACAGAGGTTATCTGTGGTACTGGAATAGAATTTAGAGTGATAGTGCCTTTTGGTAACGTTGTCTGTTTACGATGAGATCATAATTAAACAGATCATATTAAGTTATCTCAATTTTTTCAAAGTGTTTAAAACTTATGAGCTACAAAACTGTCTATGCTTTCAACTGTAGAAGTTTTTATTTTTTTCAAATTTTGCTTTAGTCCTGCATGATTTAAGAATACCGTACATGTATACATGCATTGCATGCATGCATACGTACGCACCTGCGTGCGACCTTATGTATGTACGTACTTATAAATGTATGAACGTAAGAAGTACGTGCTATTGAAAAACTTGTACATTTACATTTTTCTCTACACATGCTATCTAGACAGTGACCATTATATTGGAAAGCATGTTAATTATTAAAGGTACAGACTGTTAACACAAGCAAATGGTATTATGCTGAATACACCACTTTCTCAATCGACTCCGAAGCCAATAAGTATGCCATCCACATCAACGGATTTTCTGGAAACGCTGGAGACTCGCTGTCTAACAAAACAATTGGTGCTCGCTGGGATCACACTGGAATGAAGTTCTCAGCCATTGACGCTGATAACGACCTGCAATCAAGCCAACACTGTGCCAAGGATTACGACGGTCCCTGGTGGTACAACGCCTGCTGGTACTCGTGTCTGACCTGTCACTATTCGTCGCCTGACTTTTCGTGGTTTACTTTAAATGATGCTGGACTGCAGACCGCAGGCCAACTGCGATCAGCTAGAATGATGATCAGGAGCAACTGATCATGTAAAAACTGCTGTAAAGTCGCAGCAGAATGTTAAGGAGATACTCTTTGTTCGCTATGCGACCCTTGAGCCGGCATTGGACGTATTTCGTGGTACTGCACATGGATTAAGAAGTAGTGTGAATTATGACTCTAAATTAAATCACCCGCCTGTGTTGAGCTTTTAGATTAGTTTGAGGTTACGAAGACAATAATTATTGGAACATGGACAGAGGAACGAAATAGTAGGACGAAGGTCTATGGTTCAAGCGAAGGAATGTCCTTGGACTTGGATTTTATTAGATAATTGCAGAATTTGCAGTTCACAACAGTTGAACTGGAAAACAATTAGTAGCAGCAATTTGATTGGAAACCTTCGTGTTAAACTTGTTGCATTAAATGTCGTCATTGAAGCAAAATGTCTTACATCAATGTCGCCAAATGTAAGATATCACGCAGTTGATACTTACAGTAGAATAAAACCGATCACACTCTGGGTTAGAGTCATACAGAATGATGTCACTTTAACAGAGCAGCTAACGCAGGCAAAGTGTGTTGAATCCAGTAATTTGAACTCGATCGCATTATCGAACTGTGTGAAACTTAATTGATAGCTGTAGACATGGATAGTGGATACCTCCTTAAATCCATCACACGCTATACGTAGAAACCTACATTGTGTCGGAATTGAAACGCAAAACCAATATTCATCCATGTAATGCTTCCTAGTTGGCCAGAATTACAATCTTATCTAATCTGCTCTAATCTAATCTGATCTAATGTAATGCAATGCAATGTAATCTAATCTAATCTAGTCTAATCTAATCTAATATAATCTAATGAATGCTAAGTAACTGTTTTAATAATTTCCGCAAATGTTGCTGCCCATCTTACAAACACCTATTGTTGGTCTGGTTGACTGTTTATTATTACTAATTATTAGGCCTAATTATCAATAATTATTACCGACCGGACAATTGAAACGTGATTTTTCCTTACGGTTTGTAAAAATACATTCTGTTCAATATTCAATAATGCTAAGGAATATGAACCGCAGAAAGCCTTAATTAAAACTAGACTGTTCACTGCTCATCAAGGTGGTTAAAGAATATCCCTTCTTTAATTTGGATATGTAATGAAACAGAACACTGCAGAAACAACTTATTAAAACAAGACTGTTTACTGCTCAAAATGGTTAAAGAATACTGGACTTCTTTAATTTAAATACGCAATGAAATAAAACAGTGAATAAGCAATTAACTAAAACTAGACAGCTCATTACTCATTTAGGTTAAAGAACATGTGTCTTCTGTTATTTAAAAAAATGATAAAACAAACTTCAGCTGAAACAATCTAATAGGGTCAGACTACGTAGTCAATTGAAACTAGACTGCACAAATGCCAGATATAAATAATTGTTTCAAACGTCTACAAAGACGACAGGCACAAGAATCACACAGCTTACAATATTCCACGTTGAAATTTACTCAGGACTAGACACTTGTGAGCATCATCCTGGCCTGTCGAAGCAACCCCAAGGTCTCGATTTTATGATAGTCCAGAAAGTACCACGAGAACTGTTGCCCAGAGTAGGTGCAGGTGAGGCAGCAGTACCAACAGTCGTTAAACCACCACGCACCCAGGTAGATCTGTGAACAACTGGCTCCACTCTTCATATCGTTGTCGACATCTGGGGTGCTGAACTTCATTCCGTTTAGGTTATATTGCGTAAGAGCTGCACCGCTCGACAGCGAATCGTAGGCGTTGCCCGAATAGCTGCCCACGTGAAGGGCGTACTGCAGAGCTTCGGAGTCCAGGGAGAACGTGCTGTAGTCCGCATAATACCAGTCTCCTTTTGAGTACGTCTGTAGCTATAGGGACAAGACGCAAACAACACTGGTCAACGCTATCAACAGATTAGGTACATACATGCATGTATGTATGTATGTATGTATGTATGTATGTATGCATGTATGTATGTATGTATGTATGTATGTATGTATGTATGTATGTATGTATGTATGTATGTATGCATGTATGCATGTATGCATGTATGTATGTATGCATGTATGCATGTATGCATGTATGTATGTATGTATGTATGTATGTATGTATGTATGTATGTATGTATGTATGTATGTATGTATGTATGTATGTATTTTGTATGTATAATTGTGGCAAGTCGCGTCTTTCGTTATAGTAAGATTCGGTAGGTGGACGCTTGGTGTCACATGGATAGTTGATGAATGTGTGTCAAGGTAGTCTGGAGGTCGGACCACTCCTTGAGGAAGCTGAGGTAACCGTCTGTGGGTAGTACATAAAGAGCAGAGTGAAGTATGTCAGAAACAGTGTGATTTATTGCCGTTTTGTAAATAGTTTCATGTAACTTAAACTGAAAATATGGTTAACTCATCGATTCAGTACATGACAGCATTATTCTCACAAGTGGAATTTTGTTATCGTCTTAGGACGGGCAAACACCTACATGTAGTTAATAATAGTACAAGCTGTAATAATAAGGCAATGAGCTCATTATATAGCTACCACTATAGCTACCATTATAGCTACCACTATAGCTACCATTATAGCTACCATAATAGCTACCATTATAGCTACCATTATAGCTACCACTGTTGTAAACTGTGATTTTACCTCTATGCGTAGTCTGTAAGTTATTCCAGGTACGCTTGTGATGAGGTGCATCTTTTCATTTCCGAGCCAGAAGTCCGTTCCGTTGCTGTTGCCAAACCCACTCTTGTAATCGGTCCAGTTAAGATTGAAGTTGGCTGATGCCGAGGTACGCTGCATTATAATAATCCAGTTGCTAATACAAGGCAGAGGAACCGGTGACCCGCTGGTCAGATTCACACCACGTTGCACTGAGTATCCTGCATCGATAAAAATCAATCGAATTACAATCAACATATTCAATTGCCTAAACGCACGAAATCAATTGCAATTTATGCGCATATGACTGTAATAGCCATATTTTCGTCAGGCATATTACATTGAACACGTTAGCAATCATAGTGATGATAGCAATGTAATGTAATTAGTAATTTATATAGCGCCGCTCACAGCAGTGGCCATTCAGTAGCGCTCCCAGTCAAAGAACCACGAGAGAAGAAATAGGTTTTAAGAAGAGACAGAGAGATTAAGACAATGATCCAGAATGGAAAGTCTCACGCAGAGTGAAAGGAAGGGCATTCCAAAAGGAGGGTACACAAATACTTACATACGTAGTCTATATATTTAAGGATGTATAATTGTATATGCATGGACATATGTACGCATGCATGCATGCATATACGTATGCAAATATATATATATATATATACGTATGTGCCTATGTAAGTGTGCATAATATATGTAAATATGTAGGTTTGTAGGTAAGCCTATGTGTATGTAAGCATGTATGTAAGTATGTATGTAAGTTTATATGTGTATATATGTATTTATTAATTAGTTCTGCTATACGGAACGAGAAATGTTTGTGGTAGTATGAAGTGTGTAATTTGTCATGTGAAACAATGTTGGAAGGGTCTTAACTCACCAAGTGGAGTCAGACAGTCGGCCAGTTGCCCGTTGTTCGCGACGCACTGAGGAGCCAGCGTTGCATTCACAATGGCACACTGACTGTATGATTTGTTGTCGTACTGGAAGGGAAAGCTGCAACTCAACGGATCCTTTGGCGCAGATGCTGAAACGAACACAAGAATTGTTGGTTGAATAAGCTAATTAAAAGTAAGAAGAGGAGTAAGGGAAAGAGTAAGAGGAATGGGAAGAAGAATGCGAAGAAGAATTGGAAGAAAAATGTGAAGAAGAAGATGAAGAAGCAAAAATATAAGAAAAAAGGAATCCTTTATGGTTGTTAGAGGAATGTGAAGGACAGCAGGAGGAATGCCAAGAAGAATGCAAAGAAGATGATAACAGGAAGAAGAAGAAAAGAAGAAAAAGGAATACTTTAAGCCAGTACAATATGAAAGAGTGTAAAGAGAATGTACAGAAAAGGAGGCAGAAGAAAGAAAGAAATGATGAAAGAAAAAGAAAAAATCCCTTAAACTTGTCCCGAGAGGCTACCAGATTTGAAGTGTCATCGATTTCATTTTCTTACCCTCGGCATATGGGGACGGATCGCCGGTCCTCTCCCTTATCGTCTGATTTTTACACCGAAATAGCATAGCCAGTTTTCCTATTAAAGTCAGTTTTACAGCGTAAATCCGCTCGCTGGTGCAAGTGGAGCAGTTATTTCGGAACCTCAATTTCCTCCAGCCCTGGCGGGCAAAAGTTCCGGTTTGGTAACTTAGCACCTCAACCACTATTTTTATTTATTTTTTTATTTATTTTATTTATTTGAATAAGCGAACAGCAAGAACTCAATAGAAAAAAAAACAAAAAACAAACATAATATACATTAAAACAATGTTCAGAAATGTTAACTAGACAAGTTAATGTTATAAACAGTGCAATAATAAGATACATCGGTTCATAAGCACTAGAATAACAACTGATGAGGAGAAGAAGCACAAAGTGCTTATCGAGTCATCCCCATAGGTAGGAAAACTAGATGGGTAGGGTGGTACTAGAAGCAAAAACAGAAAAGCTACATCAGGAAAGGATCACTGGAAGTCAACAATATTAATTTCGAGTAAAGTAGGATAATTTAGAAGTACTGGGAGACCAATAAGGATTTAAAAGTATATTTAAAGGATGAAAGAGAAAGGGCAGATCGTACAGAAGGATCAATAGAATTCCATAGTTTGGGACCCGTGATACGAACCGAGGAAGAGCGAGCCCCAATTCTAGATAACGCAGATCGATAATCGTGCTTCTTACGTGTATTATATTGGTGGAGGTCAGAATTAGTTGTGAAAAAATTTTTAAATATGGGAGGAAGAAGACCCATCTGATGCCTATACATAAGAGTGGCCAGTTGATGACGATAAATATCATATATGGAGAGTAAATTGAGAGATTTGAATAGTGGGGAACTATGGGCAAGGTAATGTACACCAGCAATGATTCTAATCGATCTCTTCTGGAGTAAAAAAATAGGTTTAAGGCGATTTGGAGAGCCTCCAGCCCAAGCAGTAGTACAGTACGTTAGGTAGGGCAGCATAAGCGAATTATATAAATTCCTTAGGATTCCAGTAGGCAGCTTCCACTTGAGTGTGTTAATAATGCCCACCACCTTAGATACTTTGTTTTTAACCATCAAAATATGGTCATGCCAAGTCAAGTGTTCGTCAAGAATAACACCTAAAAATTTTACATTAGGAACACGTTTCAGTTCAACAGAATTTATTAGTAGGGGTTGTATATTTAGGTCAGTGTAGGTGGTCCTAGGACCACTGAACAAAACATAATTAGATTTCTTTATATTAAGTAATAAAAAGTTAGCACAGAACCAGTTGGAAAGATGATTAAGTTCGAGAGTCATGTCCTGGAAAAGATGCAGCACTCTGGACGAGGAAAGAAAGGCAGACGTGTCATCAGCAAAGAGTATAAAAGTAAGGGTCTTAGAGGAATGAGAAACATCATTAATATAGATTAAGAAAAGTAGAGGGCCAAGTATGGACCCCTGGGGAACCCCACAGAGAATGGGAAGTGGTCAGAAATGGCGCCAGCATAAGAGACAAACTGGAATCAGAACCAAACCATTCCAATGGTAAGCCACGAATGCCATAATGTGATAGTTTGTCCAAAAGGATATCATGCCGGATCGAATCGAAGGCTTTAGAAAGATCGAGGAAAACACCCAGTGTTTGTTTATGAGAATCCATAGATTCCGAAATACGGTCAATGGTTTCAAGGATAGCCAAAGCAGTGGAATGATTCCTTCGAAAGCCGAACTGGTTATCATATAAAATCTGGTTCACATCTAGGAAATCATATAATCTTTTATGGACAATCTTTTCAAGTATCTTAGAGAAACTAGTCAAAGTCGATATGGGACGATAGTTAGTCATATCTTGAGAGCTACCAGATTTGAATATAGGAACTTTGGCAATCTTCATTAAGTCAGGAACAATGCCCTGGCGATAGACTGGTTGATCAAATGAGCCAACGGCAAAGATAAATAGGAAGCATAACGTTTAAGCAGCTGAACAGAGAAATCGCTAGTTAACTTAAGATCAGAGATAATATTAAATATTTCATATTCGTTGGTAGGAGCAAAAAAGAGAGAGTTAGGATTAGAGTCCTTTAAATAGTCCTTGTAGTTACTAGAAGTAGAAGGAATATTGGTCGCCATATTGGGTCCAATGCCCACAAAAAACTTGTTGAATTCCCTAGCAATAAGAGAAGGATCAGAGGTCAGTTGATTATCAATACAGAGAGGAACATTCATTTGGAGGGAAGTGGAATGGCCCATGGCTTGTTTAATAAGTTTCCAAGTTTTGCGGAGGTTATTGTTATGAAGTTCAAACATACTGGCATAATAGAGTCTAGACTATCGCAAACAAGCACAGCAATGTTTTTTTACGTCAGTGGTGTTTTCTGAGGTAGGGCGGAGGGTGGCATTCAAAGGACCTAGGACGTCTGTGGTGCTGTAACCAAGAGCGTAACTTTATTCCGTTGTATTGCAGGCTGTTCTGTTAGTAGTTAAGATTTAAATTGCATAACGTGTAAATGTACAAGTGCGTTTGTCAGGCGCTTAATTAAAGAAAAGATATTATTATTATTATTATTATTAAGTGGTTGTCACCAATTCCCTCATCCGGAGTCAACTACAGCAAGATGGATAACGTCTCCAATTTTATGCAGAATGCACCAATAAAGTCAGTAAGATACCGGGATGGCAGTTACCAGCATTACCATAATGAAGTATGCAAGAATACACCTTCGTAAACTGTGATTGCTTCAAACCAAAATAACGCTGTCATGTGGCAAAAATTATTTCAGGACAATGCCAAAAAGTGGTGCTGACTAAGCCACAATACCAAATTCGCTGTCTTCAATTCTCTCTTGACTCTGAAATGGTAGATCTATGCTTAGAAACTGTTTGAAACTAGCTGTCCAATGTAACAATTGTAAGGTGTGGAGAAACTTTTAAAAAAGCAGACAAATTTTAGATTTAGATGTAGGCTACTTAGATTTATCTCTAGATTTATATTAGAATTAGATGTTCCATTTAGATTTATATTCTCATTGTGAATAAGATGGTGCCCTACTCTTGGCTTTCGAGTGGCGCTTTAGAAGTTCGGAGATTACGATTATGATTACTATGTCAATGGTTCAACATATTCCCCATACGGCCATAAATTGCTTCATACATTCTAGCTATGCCCAGACTCTTATTACCCTAACTGTTTTTGCTTGTGTCTTGCTGTCAATGATTCTCGAATGGTCTTGTCGAGGCAATAAGTGGGCTCTTGAGACACAATACTTATCCGGTGTTCCTACACCTATGCAATCAATATTATTTGAGTGTGATGCAATGTGTAGGTCGCCTACCTTTGTAAAAGCAGCCGACAAAAGGAGTGGGGTCCTGAGAACAAAAAAACACACGTGTGAGGCATATAATTGTAAGTCAATTTTTAAACCCACGTCAGTGTAAAGAAGTGCATCGAAATAGCTAGGTGCTACAAAGAAGACAATAGATGAAAAGCATCTCATCGATATATTACCTGGATGACGAAGCCTAACAGACCGAGCCTCACATGCTGCTTGTTTGCCTGCAGTGAATGTACTCGTAATTGCAATCGTAAACTGAGAATTTTAATAGCGTCACTCAAAAACTAAACGCGGGACACCAGCTTATTCACGACGCTGCGTCGTTTCAAAGGAGGAAGGTTGTCCAGAGATTGAAGAAGTGAGGAACGAAGTTCACTTACCAAAAGACTAGGGAGAATAAGGCAATGGAGCTGCTAGGAAGAGGAGGAGTGGATGGGTCAGAGTAGGAATACCTAAAGAGGTGAGACTGGAGGTGATAGATAAAGGAGGATGATGTCCTTCTTTAAAACCTGCTGTCTTCTGTAGATCATAGGGTTTAAATTCCATGGTTTCAAAATTTATTCGAAATCAAGTCAAAGCTGGACTGATGTAGAAGCATAGAGGAACTAAGAGAGAGAGAGAAAAAAAGAGAGAGAGAGAGAGAGACAGACAGAGACAGAGAGACAGACAGACAAGCAAAGAGGAAGGGGAGAGAGAGACAGAGAGAGACAGAGGGGAAATACAGGTGGAGACAGAGAGAGAGGCACAAAGAGAGACAGACAGATATATTTAAATATATATAATATATATATAATATATAGAGAGACAGACAGACAGACAGAGACAGAGAGACAGAGACAGAGAAAGAAGGAGTGACATAGAGAGACAGAAAGTTAATATAGCAAAATTAGCCTACCATCATAAAAAGGCAATCGGCAACTGGAGATGTATCAGTGGGCGTCTTGGAAAACAGAGTACACGTTCTGCTCTTTGATTCGTAGCCGTAATTGGCGCAGGTCGATGAGAGAACGCAGAATCTGGCGCACTCTATACGAGAACGAGCGACTACAACGCTGCTGGAGGCTGAAGATGAGGCGTTCGGACACCGACCGAAGCCTTGACTGGATACGACGAAACTCCGTTGAATGAACAACACGCTGCCAGCCATTCCAGGTAGAACGAGGTGGTGTAGATTGAGAAGGAGCAGGACTACCACGAAGCCATTGGAAATCAATGGATTCTTGGTTGACCGTTTCCTGCTTGAAACCTTAACACGTGCAACAGTGTGATCAGTCCACATCTTTGCTGACTAAAACACTTTGTCTTTACAAGTCACGTTACGAAATGCTTCTGAATTCATATATTCATGCTGTTTCGGGACAACCAATCATTACAGTGGAGAATGGAAAGAGGGCTCATCCTGTATGGTACGGGTTCGAGCCTCTACTCTGGTGCTTACTGTGTAAGGAACAAGGACCTTGAGCTAGTCCTTCACGCACAGCTGCTCAGCGCTGTTCTCTCATAATGGTGATGTTTGCACTTCCGAACTTTGGAAGAAGAGCAATATCAAATACAGTTTATTGTATTGTGTATAATATTTAAAATATGACAACTGAACTGCAATAAGTCTATCTTAGTAATAGTTTTTGCAAGATATGCTATGAAATGCTTTTGCATTATTATCTTCCCAACGTACTACTCTGGACTTTTTGCTATTGGCAATGCGACAAGCAAGATTAAATAAATTTTGTTGTATTAATAGTCTTTTAATCCTTTGTAACTCGCTGTCTTGAACAACGAGTCTTAACCACTTAATTTGGCAAAACGTAAGCTTCTAATTGCATACTTACAGATGAAGATTCTGACAGAATCCTCTGTTCGCCGGTTGCTTCAGCTGGTCTCATCTTTCTCGTTTCCGGTTTAAACTAGTTCTCTTGCAGGAGTGCTACAACTCTTCCAAAACCTCTATTGACGACACTCAATATCTTATGTCCGGTTTTATGCAAAGTAGGACAGGTCCTGTACTAAGATTTCTGAATAGAATTTCAGATTCAAGCAATACTGAAGAATTGTCCACGTAAGTTCAGTACCAGTAAGCAGCAAGTTGTATCCTGTTTAGTTCCTTTGAAGCCAAGCAACTAGCTTGTTGTCGGCTCCTGAGAATTGAGGAACATCGTTTATGCCTACATGTTGATACTCGTAGGACTTGATTGCTTATTTATTGGAAATGCCTATGATCTTCCAGGCTGTCAATAAAGTTTAATTTCTTTCTGGGCAAAACTGCACAAGCTTCCAATTTGTCGCGTTTGGGCTGAGAGCGCCTCGGCGTATTTATCTTCGAGAGGCGGTATATACAAGCTCTAAATGGATGAATGAATATTCGAGCCAGTTCTTGTTGCGCAGCCATTTAAAAGCTTTCCATATCGATTGCTATACAGAATAAAAGCACACGCATAAAATAAATCACCAAATGACCCGGTGTACTAAAACGGCAAAATGGCATTTTATTGACACAGCGAAGATAAAAATGTTTATAGGCCTACTAAGTAACCAAAGCGAAGCGTAAGGCAGTAGGCGTTGACAGATAAAGGTCATTTGGCACACAACGCCTTCCAAACGCGATCACTCAAGCAGAAACAACACCACAATACTATGCTCCGCACTGTTATTTGTTTTTACCATTGTGACTCTTGAGGCGCTACTCTATTTGTCGATGAACCTTGATAGAATTGCATTTGCACTTAAAATATATGTACGTGTATACCATGCCGCTGGTCAATACTTCTTCAGAGGGGTTTATGGCTTCGTGCCATTAAGCATTTGACTTTCTAAGACACCATTGACAATACTCACTTTCAAACAAAGCAAACAACTTTTGGAATTGATCTGCATCTTCGTGACTATGGTGATTCAGGATTCAGGAACTTTAAGAATAGAGTTATCAGATTACGAAGAAACAATGGCTACACTGCACTCGTACTCTACAATAACGACTTCAAAGCGTCCATTCAGTTCAGTGAGACGACAAAAAATCACCCACACCAGTAGACCAAATTTGCGGCGTTCGTCTTAAAATCCGTTTGAAGTCTAGGCCTACACTTCTTACACAGAATGAGCATGCACTAAGGGTTAAGCACAAAGCAATGCAGAATCTTTCGCGTGGCTAGGAAACCGTAACAGTGAAACACAAATGATCCTGCAAGTTGCGTCACATAGTCCAGTGAAGTGTTAACAATGTTACCTGTGAAGTCAAATTTTCATGAGTTCATTTTGGCTATTCGTTTTATTTTGAATTCTGTGCTATTAATAGGTCCACAACGGTTATGGATAGAACAAAGACTTCCTAAGTGAGTTTGTGACGATATGGTGACGCAGTTCAATGGTTCAAACACGAGAAAACTTGTAACAGTGCAAAGACGCGGTATAGTTTGCAGTTCAAAGAGGGATAGAATTTAGTAGAGAGCGACATGTTTTCCATTGATCTCGGTTTCACACTTTTCATGCTTTCCAATCCTTCTCTCATCTCTTTCGTCCGTTCTTTCGTCCTTTTTCAATATTTTCAGTTTCTTTCCCTCTCCCTTTCTCCTTTTCAGCCCGCGTCTTTCCCTTTTACGCTGTGACGCTGTTCTTTCAATCACACTCTTCTTTCACTACGCACGTAGTCTATAAAGTTTGCAGAATCTGATGAAATGTAAAACTGTTGGAAATGACGTCATGAATTCTGCAATAAGAAACCAGGCATCTCTTTTGACAGGACTTGTCGTACCTTCTGGTCTCACCTTTGAATGACTAGTAAATAGTAGCCTAATACTTTCTTAAGTGACTACTGCAATATCGAATGTTAGTATTGGTGTTTAATAAACTAATTGATTTTGATATTGATATCATATAACCTAATATATTCAATGCCTCGCTTCTTTCCCTCGTTTGTTTTCATCCTTCCTTTCGTTCTTTTCTTCCAGTTTTTCTTAATAATGAATGATTTGCACAGCAAAAGTGCTTAATCAAAGTCATACCTGTTTCCTTATGTTCTTGAACACACGCAACATGACACTCAAGTGATGCTGTTTGGTGATCTCTCATTGTGCACTTTAGACTCAAAATTTCTACGCGCTGACGTTTGTACGTAATTTAGTCAGTCAGCACTAGGCAAGGTCCACCTTTCTACACCTTCCTTAAAATATATGCAAGACTGTTAACTATATTGCCAGAAATAGTCAGACAGTCGTATTTCGAAAACACTGTTTTTTTATCGAGGAATGTTCTAATTCAATCCCTATGGTTCCAGTCCTTTCTATGGATTTGTAAACCGTGGTGAACTGCAAACTGAAAAATCACTTCCTATTTTTGACAAGACGATTAATAGGCTATGCGCTGGAATTTCTTTTTTGCGGCGCTAAATGCGTTCTCTGAATGCACTACTTTCTATTCATCATGACAACATAATTACCAGTCATCAAGCAAACATATCGACTCTTTTGCAAGTCACACTGCAACAAAGAGCTGTTTCATTTACTCACACAGCGTAAATGCAACTGCAACAACAAAGAAGAAAAGAAGAGACGTTATTTTGCAATTAAAAAGTAAATTCTAGCTAATAGTGCACCCGTTGCCACTAATGAAAACAAATTGTTCTGCAATTTATCATGTATGGGCATCAATTAGCGCAGTATCTCCGCAGTACCTCCGCTTCAATTCCGCCGACTAAACGTTTTCTATGCACCACTCCATTATTATAATTTCAATTTTCTGCTTTCAACTCATTTTGACAAACAATTGCCCGGTTAACTCCCAATGCTAGCTTTGAATACCTGGCCGATCAACAGCATATGTGAGTCTTATTGTTGAACATTCTTCGTCTGTCAAGTAAAAAATCGGGCTTTCTCTTATTTGTCTTTTCTTCTGACAACTCTTTCCGACAACACAATTGCCTGGCTCACTCCTGGTTTCTAGCTTTGAATACCTGGTTAATCTACGAAACCAGAATTCATATGTCAAGGAAAATCGCCGGTTGGTAATACTTGTAATGTAACGAAGAATAATTTTATACAGAACAATACTATTCTACTTGAAACAGTTTGCAGACTTATGCGAAGCGGACCCGTGTTAATAGACAGCTGATTTGCACGATAGGAAAATCTGAAATTGTAATTGCAATTAGTAATTGTAATTTCTATTCCGCCAGTGTTTAATGCACAAGGCATCAATCAATGGCACACGAAACCAAAGCCACAATCATGGCAATATATTCAGAAGGTCAGAGAGGCAGCCTATTTGATGATAAGCAATTTGAAAGAGGTAAGTCTCAAGTAGAGAACGATACGACATAAGCGACTGAGCAGAATGGTCATAACTCATAATTGTACAAGAAGAGAGCTCCAAAATCTAGGCCGAGCAACCGAAAAATCTCGTTAAAGCAGAACAATATTGTTGAGCCAAACGAGAAACTCTGCTCATTGAATTTTGACTTGAAGAACAGGTCAGATACTACAGTAAGCAAAGATATGGCTGGAGTCAGTCAGGGCATTTAGCGTTCGCAGTCAAAGCAACCGTTGCCAATGGGTTTCGAGAGACTCACAATCCTGAAGGTTTTGTGCAGGTGTGACGGTCCAAGATGCAGAAGGTATATGACCACAATATCATCAAGGCAAATTTAAATTCTATCCGTCGCGAATCAATATTAAGACAATAGTGGGCAACAAATAGGCAATTACCTTATATTGCCTTACCGTAATAGATGTCAACAATCGTTTCAAGATAGGCTACCATAGGGAAGCCGTTGAACAAATTCTGACATGGTCTTTGGTACCGGCGATATTTGAGTGCAACATGCTTCACTGGGCCGAGACAATGAAATCTAGTTCAATAGGTGAGATCAATGCAACAGGAAACGCAGCAACTATGACTGCTAATAAAACGCAGTCCGTTTAGCTTGAGGAGAAGTACTGAAAACATGAAAGCCTCATTCTTCAATTCGGTTTCTGATTGTCCCCTGAACATCAAGTAGTCGCTGATAAATGGATTGGGGTTCAATGGAGTGTCCTTTGTGGACTCAGTGGAACTCAGTATTACGAGCTTTCTGCTTGACAGAAGACGTTAAGACATCCGGGCTAGACACACACGCGCGCGTGCACACACACGGAGCCAAACGCTTGTTAAAGTCGGGTCATAAATGACGTAGATCTATTATAATTCTCTGTTATATTTGCGAGGATTATATATCCAAGATATGCAATCAAACTGTAACGATAATATGTAATGGTTGTCATAAAATAGCCTGCCATTGCCAGGCCTAACAACCGGGGTTAGAAAGTGAAGCGGTTATTCGACTTAGCTAGCAGAACAATACAATACACTACAGCTTAGTACAACGCAGCACAATTCATTGTAATAGAATGCAATTCAATACAATACAATACAATACAATACAATACAGACGAAATTTGAAATTTGATGGTGCTTTCATACAGATGCAGTACGAATCCCTCACCACGCTTGTCTCTGAATTTAATGACTCAATATAGGCTACACTCAGTGAATAGAAAGCGTTGTGTAACCGTCAATTGTGTTACCACGAAAGCGCACATTACCATTTCGATGATAGCTAACTACAGGTCTTTAAGAACAGTTAATGCCTATGCTTCTAGAGTATACTCCCAATACTGCGCCTTAGAAGCGAATTTGTTTCAAATAAGAAATAATTTTTTCTTTAGGATCTCCTCTTTGAAGACAAAAATTGAATGGTTTCAATTCATGCCAGCACACTGCCCCAATCAATCTACTGAGGTTGTTCGGTACGGTAAAAAGTCGAGCTCTAATAACTGTTGTTGCTCGATAAGCCATAGAAATTTATTAACTTCAAAGGAAGACTAATGCTGAAGTGACTGAAAAGAAAAGTAGAAAGGCGAAACAATTCAGAATTCTACGACGTCGATTCTTTGTCTGTTTGATTATGAGGTTTGACCGAAATGGCTGCAAGAATGTGGCTTGGAAACCCTAGGTTGAAAACGCTGACAATTCTTCAGGTTGATGCTGTCAATCAGGAACTATATATATACTGCAAGCAGCTATTGGTGAACTGCAGAAATTTATGTCACTATTCAATATAACATACGAGTGTTCAACTCAGGCGTAACTAATCAGTTTAAAGGTATTTTCGATTTGAAGATTGAGGTTAAGTGGGATTGTTATCGTTTTAGACTCAAATATGAAGCAGTCAGCTACCAACTTCACCACAGTTTCATACATAACGGTGGCTTCTCTGTTCGCCATTAGTCTGCTAAACATCAGTTTGTCCCCATTAGCCATTGGGGACATATCATCGACAAGAAGATTTGTTGTGTCTGCACAAGGAAAGAACCGATGTCCAGATTTCTGGCTAGCAGGATCCAAAAGAGTTGGGGCGTTGAGGTCTCACCTGGAATGCGCAAAAAACTGCGGCACGTGGTCTGAATGCCTTTATTACAGCTACCAAAGAAACAATGGAAGTTGTACATTGTACTCGATGACTCCTGCCAATCTATACACAGCTGAAGATTGCATTTTTATGCTGGTAAGTAGATTTAGTGATAAATGGGGCCCGATAGCGCATTGGATAACACACTGGCGTAGAGAGCGAGAGATACCAAGTTCGAGTCCCGTAGGGCGGATATGCTTTGTAGGCTGCTATTAGCGCCGTGTATTGCAGGCTGTCTGTTCTGTTAGTAGTTAAGATTGTTTCAATTGTATAACTATAACATGTAAATGTACAGCGCAGTGCGTTTGTCAGGCGCTTAATTAAAGAAAAGATATTATTATTATTATTATAAATGATAGCCTCAATCAACGCTTTTCTACCTCAACACGTACAGACGAGAAATTAAAAATGTGTGGACAATGCCGTAAGTAATTGTATCGTCTACGAACTAACGTCTAAGCCATATTTTAAAGCATCGGGACATTATTATTACTTATAGCTTATATCAACGTCGAATAAGCGTTTATCCCTATTCACTGCATTATTAGTGACATTTCAATTCGGAGAGGGGGCAGTGAAAAAGTAGCCCAGGCTGCTTTCGAAGAAATCGAATAAAATGTTTAATGATTTTCTAGCTAAATAACCGAGTGGTGCATTTTCTGACCTATCATGTTTTCATTGTCAATTTAAGAAACGAACGAATTTTTGTGAAAAGTTTAATTTCTAAACATAGTACATTTACGAATCAAGTGAGTCTTTCTTGTTTCAATGTTCATGTCAGAGCAGCAAATTGACGTAAAGAACAGCAGTAACATTTACATTGCAATTAGGTTCACTTTTCTCTCTGGCAATGTTAGTAATTTCAGGTTGGTTTTGTAGGATGCGACAGCGTTTGAAGGATGCTTTAGTGCGGGTAGGCCAACATATCTTCTAATTCATTGCAATAAATTACAAACTTCTAAACCGTGTATAAAGAGTAATCCTTATTTTATGAAATTATGTATGGTCCTTCCGAAGCACATACTACCTACCTAAACAAACGACCTATGCTTTGCCTATCTGTGACAAAGACCACTGCCATCGATGTTTTCATCCAAATCGTAATGTGTCTGCATAAAGAATCCTGAGCTACTTATTCAGGCCTTTTTGGCAATCCAACTTTCGAAACTGTAGAATGCCCAATGGACGCAATGTTTGCTTCCTGGGTATACGAAAGCACGAACAACTCCAGCATGTCACGCTTAACCGTTTGCAGCAGCAGTGATGCTCAATCCCCTTTTGGTCTTGTCCAAGTTATGCCTCAATCCTAAGGGCATGGATTTCTGCTCATGACCTCCCGTGACAGAAATAAGAATCCTGCCTTTACTGCCAGCAATGAAATATTGAGCCTCTGATACTTCATTCCAGATTTACACTTGAGTAAGAAGAATGCAACATCGTGTCTTTTCTCTGTTGGCATAAAAGGCTGAACCTATATTTTATTGGGTTAAATCTGTTGTAATGCCACTGTCGTGATAAACAAACAACTTTTCTCATGAATTATACACAGTAAATGTCTGTTGCTGAGGCTAATAATGATATTGTTATTTAAATGCAGCATCGTTGCATATGGATCCCGGTGGATGTAGTCTCCCTTTCCAGTATGCCAATAAAGTATTCTACGGATGCGTGGAAACGAATTCTACTCCTATATGTGTTTCCGCCAATAATCAGTTGACTGACTGTATGACTCCAGCAGGTAAGTGGCTGCAAATTCTCTATCCTCCCGGAGTAAACTTGAAGACGAAATTAGGCAGTACTGTTGTTTGAGTTTAAAAAGATGTTCCTACAAAACTTGAACATGTTTTTAACGCAGGCTATTTCGTACAGCAAGATGTTGTGACTTGGACAGCTACAGTAACTGAACCTCTCCCATGCATTAACAACTGGATCATTCTCATGCAACGTTTCAAAGGAACCGTCGACTTTATTCGAAATTGGTCGGAGTACAGGAGTGGATTTGGTGATATCCGGGAAACTGACTTTTGGACTGGAAACGAGAATATTCATTTAATTACCACTGCGCCTGGTCTTACGTACAAACTGCGCGTAGAGGTAAGATTATCTGCCAATTATCGTTTCTCTAATCGTTCAAGACTAACGAGCTCCTGTCATACAATAAAACGATTCAATATTAATGCGATCAATTACTTAGAATTAAGCAAGATAATAAAAACTTTTCGTCGTATACTCGTATAGCGACGATGAGAGCGATCATCGAGAAATCATGGCTTTAAAATAGCGTCAAGTTATGGACGAATTGAGACAACACGATAGAGAAGATTTCTATGGTCTTCCTCTACTTACTGTTTTCAAAGTTCAGAACATCACAGCATGCAGTGCGAATGAGTTAAAAGGGACCCAGTTTCAGCCTGACTATCTTCATATTATAATATTTATCAATTTGTTAAAGGACAACTGCCTTTTTTCATCAAGGTACAGACCTGGATAACCGGATTCTGGTATTACGCTGAATATGAAACGTTCTCAATTGACTCAGAATTGAACCAGTACAAGCTTCATTTGACTAACTACTCCGGAAACGCAGGAGATTCGCTGTCGGATCCAGCCCTTGGTGCCATTTATGACCATAATGGAAAGAATTTCACAACCTACGATGCTGATAATGATATGAAAGTGGGCGACAATTGTGCGACAATGTTTAATGGGTCATGGTGGTTTGGCAATTGTTGGTGGTCATGTCTGACGTGCATTTATGGGTCAAAGAGCTTTTCATGGTACACTCTGCATACTGCTAAT
This sequence comes from Aporrectodea caliginosa, assembly GCA_020284085.1. Lineage (NCBI taxonomy): Eukaryota > Metazoa > Annelida > Clitellata > Crassiclitellata > Lumbricidae > Aporrectodea > Aporrectodea caliginosa. Next base: position 551,207 of record JACEVL010000584.1, read on the forward strand.
CTGCAGAACTATGGGCGACTACGATCTGCCAGAATGATGATAAGAAGCAACTGATAGGGACAATGAACTTGGTACAATGAACGTCTTTTAATATTTTATTTATTTTGCGTAGAATGGCTGTGTTGCGCTTGGAAAATAATGCCTTTGTTAAACTTAAATTGTCTCTCTGGCAGCCAACGAATTTTGACCATTTAGCATGAAATTGAGCATCTTCGGTTACAGAAAAACACCGGTCACGTCAGATATATATATATATAGGCTATACACACGTTTATTACAACTACGGTAATAAAAATTATGTCTAAGAAATAGAGACACTAAAATTAAAAACAAACAAGAAACACTTAGGGCCTAATAAGTCACTCTACTGACTTCATCGTATAACGTATGATCGCATTAGGGCGATCCTGTTAGCTGAACTAATGTTCCTTTTGGTTTACCGATTGTTACCGGATTTTTCACCTGTCTTTATAATTGTATTACTGTATAATTGAACTGCTGCTTTGAACAATAAAGTCGAATGATTGATTGATTGACTGATTCGAATTCAATATGAAATGTGTCTAACTTACTGTCATTATACAGCTAACATCAAATTTCATATAAAACTTAAAACGTCCAACTTACATGTATCTTACGTCCAGCGTCTTGCATCTAATAAAGAAATTGTATCATATTTAATATAAATTTAATATGAACCCTACGTTTAATTGATAATTAATACAGCTACAGTATTTAATATTTACTAAGTATATGAAATAGCCAAAAAATGAACTTTCTCTTCTATATTTAGCTGGGTAAGTTTATTTGAGTTAATTAAATATTTTCAATACCTGGTATTCGTTTATTTAGGAGATTAAAAGCCGTTACAAACGCAACTTGCTTACAAATCGAAGCTACAGTTTGCATTGTCTAGGCCTCAGCCTGCAGGAATAATAGTTCATTGATGCTCACAAATTGAGTAGCCTAATTGCTTTCGAAATTAGTATGCATTCTTATAAAAAGGACACGTGAAATGAAATTCCGATCATCCTGGGTTGGCAGATTGAAACCATGGGCTCGACAGCAAACTAATAATAATAATAATAATAATAATAATAATAATAATAATAATAATAATAATAATAATAATAATAGTAGGTCATCTCCAGACAAATTACATCAGCTAGTAATATCTAAGTCCCTGAGGGATCCTGTATACCTCATCATCAAACGTGTCTAATAATAATAATGATGATGATGATGATTATAATAATAATAATAATAATAATAATAATAATAATAATAATAATAATAATAATAATAATAATAATAATAAAAATAATAATAATATTTATTTTTTAATGAGGCGTTTGACAAACGCACTGCGCTGTACATGTAAGGACGATTAAACAATTCACAAGATCACAAATTACAGAAGACATATATCAACAAAGCTGCAGCCATGCAAGGCTAAAGCTCATTGTACTTTTGCTGCCACCTAGGGAATGAAGGCAGAGCCAAACCCAAGGGGCCTTGCGGGAATAGAACCGAGTCCGTGAGCACTTCAGGCAAGAGTGTTATCCGTTATACTAATGGTAATGACTTTGTCGGGTGACTGGAAAATATGTGCTGAGTAGCCTACACGTATTGGATCCATAGACCCTTCAAATGACAAGGACAGTAGTCGCTCAGCCGAGGGACTTGGAACTTTGGTCCATTGTCAATGGTAGTTTTATCACAAAACATGAACGAATAGTCCGATTTGGATGAGCATTTCTTTGTTCTGTTTGTCTGGACGAGGGCTGCATTTGAGAAAAATATTCACACAGAATACTAGCCCATTCGTGGTCATTTCAAGGTCAGACAAAAAGAAATTTATAAAAAATCAGATAAATATTTTTGCCAGATCTCGGCCATTATTTGTTGAAATCGGCTAATTATCTCTTGTGTTTCTCGTCGTGATGAAGGCTACCTGAGGTACGAAACAAGGCTATTTTGATTTCAAAAAGGCCAATTTCAGAGGAAAATCTGGGGAAATGGCCATAACTCAGGCAAATATTGTTCTATATGGGTGATTCTGCTGCAGAAGCCACGACCTTGTTGTACGCATGCAGTCACAGTCATGCACCGTCATTCATTGATTATGGCATGCCGCTAAAGGAGGATTAGTGCTCACGTTAACCAACCGCAAGTCGTTTTCAATGCTTTGTCTTGGCTTGCAGCGGAATATCGAGGTTTTAGCATAATACTATTTTATACTGTGTAACTCCGCCACTGTTTGCACTCTGACAGTGCCAGTTCCA
>JACEVL010000585.1:0-77500 GCA_020284085.1 Aporrectodea caliginosa
AAGTTATTAATAATCGTAGGCGCGCGTGTACAATAGCCGTTTCTTTAAACTGCCGGAAATCTCCGCGGTTTCGATCCTGAGTCATCCGCGTAAATATCTGGAATATTACGCAATACATTAGATTTTACGTATTGCGTAATAGGTCCTACCCCCTCATAAACGAACCTATAAGCGCCTACAGAAATCTTAAGCATGCAAAAAATCTAGCAACATGTGTTTTAAATCGTCTCAGCGCGTGACAAGAATAGAACAATGGGTCTCTTATACGGCCGATGTTAATTGGTATGTCCGTCTCTTCGTCAGTGTGTTCGTCCGTCTCTATTCATTCCGTCCTTCATTCCACCCAGTCATTCTCTATTAAATGCTTTGCAACACCATAGCGATTTCCAGCGAGTCAGCATTTCCACCAGTTTCTATAATATCACGCGCCGTCTAGTCATTCGCGTAATGACTGGGAGAATTCCACCAGTTTCGATAATATCACGCGCCGTCTTGTCATCGCTATGTAACGAGACGCTTAGATCGCCAGCGGCACTATTCATAGCCAACAATGGCTAGCTGTTCTAATAGAATTATGCTCCATACATCCAAACATCTAAACATCCATACATCTATACATCCATACATACATCTATCCATCCATCCACATGCTATCGTGTATGTATAGTTTTCGTTCCTGATTCTGTTTGCTCGTTGTAATTAAAAACAGCATCCAAACACAACGATGTATTCATAATTTCGTTAAGAGATTTATAAAATGTTCAACAGGCATGCATTCATCAACCGCTAGATGCTGTTTGGATGCAAGCGATATAATATATTAGGCATCTAGCGGTCGTCACCGTCACAATCCTAATAGTGCCACGACTGTTAAGAGCAGTTTCTATGTAACGATATAATATATAATAGTTTATTCTATTCGCGTCCGCTGAGAGAGTAAGTTCAGTGATCAGCTAGATGGAAAAACATTTAACACGCCGTCGTCTTAAACAGCCGCATAAGGTATGTTATATTTTTTTACCATATACTAATTCGTCTTCTTTACCCAAACGTTGGTGGGTTTTTTATTGTTGTCGATGAGTCATAGGCGTAATCGTTGGGGAACATTACAGCGGTATCGATCGTATGAGTCAAAGGTCGCGGAAGTTCTCAATAGTTTCGATCAGTCGTCAGTTTTGATGATGAGTCGTCACACGGTCGTTAAGTCTTCATTATTGACCCACGAATTAAAGGACTCGGGATAACCAAGCCATTTAACGAAAGATTTCTTTCCGCGTTTTCTAATAACCTTCTCGATTCTAAATAATTCTTGAGTCGTCTTCTGTAGCTCTTGCTCGTAGAATGACCCTTGAATTTCTTCTCCGTTATAATCTTTAATCTTATATGTTGGAGGATCAGTGTATTGAACTCCAGACACGGTAAACACCTCTTCAGACCATCTCGCCGTGTATCCTTTTTCAAATGTAGTCTTTTTCTTCGTTATTCTAACTTTATCACCTACCGAGAACATAGGCTTAATGGGTTCTGAAATTTCATCACCGTATAAATTCATCCATACAGTCTTTTCATTATTTTTCAGGCTCGCTTTAGAAGGAGTCATTTTTATAGAAGAATGTCTCACGTTATTATAATTACTAACCATTTCGCCTAATACATCGATATATCTTCGAGTTGAATTAGCTGTAAAATACTTAAACATTTTATCCCTCATCGTTCGATTCCAACGTTCGACTACACAGGATTTCTCCTCATTTTCAGTGGAATACAACTCAACTAAATTCTTTACATCCTTATTATAAAATTCTTTTCCTTTATCAACCCATACTTTACCCGGTTTTCTTCCGCTCTTTAATATTTTCAAGAAACCACTAGCCGTAGATTTTCCGCTTTTATCATGTAGTGGCACGATCCAACCATACTTTGAAAATACATCTATAACCGTTAACAAGTATTTCACGTTATCGTTATCTTTAGCGAACGCCTGCATATCGATCAGCTGCCCAAATGTCATCTATACCCCCGACGTACACCTTCCTTTTTCTAAAATGCCTTACTACAGGTTTATGTAATTCATCCGCTAGTTGGTCAGTCCATTTTAAGCTTTTTTTAAACCTAATCCCAAACTCGATTTAGCTGATAATATAGGTTTAACTAAACTCCTCTCTATTCGTTCTCGTAAGCTTGGATTAGAAATATTATTCAAAGCATTAATCATAGTTCTATCAGCTACATTCCTATTAGCCGTATCGGAGTATTGATTGTAAGCTAAATCGTGAATATAAGCCGCATTATCTACTCTGTCAACGGGTTTAGACCACTCTTTCGGTGTGCCATCGGGATTAAGTCTCAAATCTAGCCTAGTTCCTGGTCCCGTAAATGAGTGGCCAGGTAAATGCATTTCTCCTGGGAATTTAGCCCAAGGCAACTTGATGCCGCTTGTAACCGAATTTAGAGCACTGACAAGGTCGCCTCCTTGTGCTGCTTTCACGAATTGAGTTTTAGTAGTTCCACATACAGCGCATACGCCTCGAAGCATAGGCCTATTATTTTTACTGACGACGTTCTGAATATCTTTCGTTTCGGTTTTTCTCTTACACTTTACGCAATACATCGTTATTTTAAATACAAAAACATTTATATTAAAATGACTATGGAAGTTAAGGATTTATCGTGGAACGAAAACGCATCGAAAAGATTAAATAACCCGCTATTACCTAGAAGTATAAGAGGTTTAATCGTAGGGAAATCTGGTTGTGGGAAGACGACTTTACTACTGAATTTACTCTTAAGACCTGAATGGTTAGACTACGATAACCTACAGGTATTCGGAAGATCTCTCTTTCAACCAGAGTATAGAATACTTAAAAAAGCACTCGAAGAAAAGCTACCTAAACAATCCATAGTCGGGTTATTCGATTGCCAAGACGAGATCATGAGACAAAATATTTCACCAGCAGTTATAGTTGAGGAAATGGCTAAACAATTGAAGTGAGAAAACCGATATGAACTGCCAGTTCTTTGAAAGTTCCGAAGACGTGCCCGATCCGAGAGATTTGAATCGTGAGAAGAAGAACTTGATGATCTTTGACGATCTTCAGTTAGAAAAGCAGAACAAATGTGAATCGTACTACATCCGAGGAAGGCATAGCAACGTTGACTGCTTCTACCTCGCCCAAAATTATTTCAAACTACCGAGGCAAACCATAAGAGAGAACGCAAATTTTATCTGTTTATTTCCTCAAGACCAGAAAAATATTAATCATATCTATACGATCATGTAGGCGAAGAAGACATGCCACTGGAAGAATTTAAGAAACTATGCAAAACTGTTTGGAAACGTCCGCACGGATTCCTAGTAATCGATTCAACTAGCGGCGCTGACAAAGGAAAGTATAGATGCGGATTCGATGAATTCTACATACCGACGACTATTTAAAATAATAATCTCATTATTAAAAAAAGAATGGAATCTGCTCTCGAAAAGCTGTCGACTATCATGGAAAAAGTGGAACGTAACACGAGTCCAAAATCGTCGTTCTATATTTTGGTGAGTAAAAAGAACGCGAAGATTAGGACTCAGTTTAATCCGCTAATCGAACTGGACGCGAGTAAAAAGTATGAAATGTCTCTTTTGAATCTAGAGACTTATTTTAGTTTTCCGAATATTGACGCTACAAACAACCATTTCAGATATACACCCGACACCGATAGAATATCGGCTGAAACCAGAGACCATGAATGGTTTGATGTATTCATTCCGGAGGGGTGTTATGAAATTACAGATGTAAACGATTACCTGCAGAGAATCATGAAAGAGCGTGGGCATTACGATGTTGCAAACGCACAACCTAATATTTCGATAGAACCAAATAGTAATACGTTAAAGTCCGTGCTAACTATTGCGCCGAATTATAAAGTTGATTTTACATCGGACAACTCGATTAGAACGGTTTTAGGTTTCAATCGCCGGACATATTCGGAGGGGTATAACGAATCCGAACAAATAGTAAACATAATGAACGTAACCAGTTTGAGAGTAACGAGCGATATAATCGGGGCTTCGTATACCAACGGATCGACGGCGAACGTGATATATTCGTTTTTTCCTAACGTAGGACCTGGTTATAAAATTATCGAAGTACCCACTAATTTGGTGTATCTTCCAGTCACGCTGAGCACGATTTCATCGATGGAGACGAAGCTTACCGACCAAAATGGAAAGCTGGTTAACCTCAGAGGAGAAGAATTGTCGATTAGATTTCACATCAGAGAAGTGTGAGTACTATTAAAAGTTTATCTTAGTTATATATAAAATGAGTCGGTACACGAATGTATACGTTAATATTTCAGAAGGACAGAAAGACAAAATTAAAAGAGCGCTCGAAGCGGGGTGTGATAGCGTGAGTATTAAACTGTCTCACGATGATCTGTCGGGAGAACACGTATTAGCTCTAACTCAAGCGCAAATTAACAAGATGATTAAAGCGAATGAGAATGGGAAGGGTGTAACTATCAAAATGAGTAAAACGCAGTTAGTTCATAACGCTAAAGTCGAAGGAGGATTCATCGGCGCTATTCTACCGTTTCTAGCAACGGCTGGTAAATTCCTTCTTTCCAAAGTACTACCAGGTCTCGCGACTGGAGCTTTAGCCGGTGTAGGCTCTGCAGCTGCTTCGAAAGTCATCGATAAAATTAGCGGATCCGGAGGCGTGATATACATCAGAAGAGGAGACAGAAACGCCAAGATAGTTCAACAAGGAGAAGGTCTTTACCTAAAACCGTGGAGGGGATCTGGATTAGATGGACAGGGAGATGGTCTCTATATGAAAACTGGTAAAGGGTTGTTTATGAAAACTGGTAAAGGGCTTATACTCGGACCTAATTCTCCATTTTCAAACATTCCGATTCTCGGGTGGCTGCTATAATTTAAAACTTTTATATCCTATTTATAAAATGTCTCGAAACTGGATAAGACCGATGCACAAGTTTGGTACGAAACCCGTTCGTTCGAAAAACTTTCCAATAAACCCGGTAGAGTGGTTACCTAAGAATGAAGTGGCTCACAAACCCGTAAAGCACCCAGGCTGCCAAGTATATGAGATTTTTACTCAACGAACGATAACGATTAATCCTAAAGAAACTGAAACGATTAAGCTCGGTCTAGGAGTTCGAATGATAAGAGGATGGTGTAAAGTGCAGCTCAAACAGGAAATACAGGCGAGCGCTTGCGGACTACAAGACGATGTTGTTTCTAAAAATACCGAAGACATCGTCATTACAATTTTAAACGATTCCGATTCGGAAGTTGTCATAAACGAAGGAGATTCGTTATGCTTAGTCGCTCATACCGTTCGCAGTAGGAGTGATGATTTTAAAATTATATTGTTTAATTAAAAAAAAAAAGATGCCACCAGGAAATACAACAATCGTAATGAAAACGGATGCGGTTGAAGGAAAAGCTCACGCTTACCGACTCGCGAAGATCGTTGAAATTCAAAAAGATATAGAAACAGAACGTGATAAAAGAGCGGTCCTAAACACGAAGTATCGTAAAGGCGTTAGGATTATTAACGTAGTAGATGGTATATCTGCTCTTGTCGCGTTAGGTTCAACAGCTTCAGCAATTGCGATTATGTCAACGATAGTCGCGGCACCGGTAGCTGTAGCTCTACAAGCAGTGGGTGTTGGAGCTGGTGTGTTCAGCGCGGTCGGGCGTGTTGTCAACAGAAAGCTCTCGCTAAAAGCGGAGAAGCATAGACGGATCAAAACGCTAGCCGAGGTAAAACTTAGCATGATAAGCGACTACGTTTCGAAAGCCTTAGAAGACGATTATATTTCAGACGAGGAATATTCGCTTATTCTAAACGAACTCACGAAATTCAATGAAATGAAAGAAGAGATCAGAAGCGAGATAAAAGTTAGTATAGACAAAGAACCTGGAATTCGAGAAACTATGACCGAGTCGTTTAAGAACGTGGGTGAGAAATCAGTGAAAACGTAAAACGTAAAAACGTAAAAACGTAAAACGTAAAAACGTAAAATCAATTACGTTTTAAAAACATTATACTATTATTTTAAAACGTAATGTCATTTCTAAAGATTACCGATCCGGCAAAAAGAGATTTAATCGTCGCAGATTTTCTCAAGACGAAGAAGAATATTCAACAGAACTTTCTAAATGAGAAATTAGGTGATATAGGGATGCAGCAAGAATTAGTAAAGCTGTATAAACCAATCGTTGACTCGCAATCAGCGATATCGAAAGAACAAAACGCTTTGTTATCTACTATTAAGGAAAACTCAGCAGCCACTTCTAACGCTCTACAAGCGCTTCCCGCGTCGATATCGTCGTCGTTAAAAGCTATTCAGTTTCCGCAGTATCCTTCGATAGAGGCTTACGAGGATGATCCCGTAGAATATTAGAACTTTAGAATTAGGCGATATCGCTACAAAATACTTAAAAGAATACGCCTCGAATAAAAAGTTGACGGATACGACGTTCGGAATACGCTCTGAAGATGGGGTATTTTTCATCGGGGACAGCCCAATTACCATCGAAGGAGATGATATAACGGTGGGTAATAAGACTTACAAGGGAACTCCGGGTCTTTGGGAATTGATGACGATGAAGGAACCAGACGAGTCGATATACGACGGTAACGACCTCCGATTACGCTGAGATTCTACACGCGACGAATGCTATGTTTACTCCCGAACAATCCTAACAAACCGAGATCGAATAGAGGTGAAAAATATAAAAAATTATTAAACCGATATGGGAAGCGCTGAAAGGTAAGGCCTCAACAGGTGAAGGAGTCGTAGTTATTCCGCAAGATCCGAATGCGTTAGTAGAAATGTTGTCTTTACGAATCGCTAGTTTCCAGGCGGGTAATACGGGGGTCAGAAACGAAATAGTCGGTATATGCGATGAACTGCAAAGACAAGGGGTTATAGACACAGACTCGTATAAAAACTTAATGTTATAATTATAAAATGCTAGTCGTTATTAAAAGAAGATATAAGAAACAACACGTTATAGGAGGAGCTGGAATATTCGATACTATTACCGGAGTTTTCAAGAGGCTCTTTACATCAGGCGTTGCTAACCGAGTCGCCTCAACCGCTCTTAGCGTAGGTAAAGATGCCGCGAAAGAGTTGGGTAAAAAGGCGCTAGAGGTTGGAAAGAATACCGCAGTAGAAGCCGGTAAAAGATTGGTAGATAAAGCCGCCGCTAAACTTTTAGCATCATCGGTACTGTCACCGCGCGCAGTCGAAAATCGAGAGGTTGAAACGATACCACCACCAGCACTTACGCGAGAGAATGCGGCTATCTTAGCGAGGTTAATCGATAACGGCGTGGGGCTTAATGCTGAAACTAATATTAATAATATATTAGCCGGTTACGGACACGGAAAAACTTCGTCTTCTTCGAATGCCGTGTCCATTCAAGATCTCGTGAGACATCTCAACAACAACGGGGCTGGATTAAAACTCGCACGATAACTATATAAAAATATAATCTCTCGGTAATTAAAATGCAATCGGATATTCTAAACTTTACAGAAGCCTCGTCAGTCGACGAAGGAATCGAAAAATATGAGTGGCACGAATCTGAACCAGTAGCTAGAACGAATCTTAACTCAGCCGGTGAGATTCGCATAACTATAGAAACTCAAGATCTATTTTGTCATCCCTCCGAGTCTTACTTGCTGATCGAAGGTAGGTTAATCAAAGCAGCAGATGGAGCGGCGTACGCTAATGCTAACGCGGTAGCCATCACCAACAACGGGCTTATGCATCTTTTCAGTCAAATCGGGTATTCCCTATCGAATCAAGATATGGAAACGATATATCACCCGGGACAAGCAACGACGATGCTGGGTTTGCTGAAATATCCGGACGATTTCGCTAAAGCGCAAGGACTCAACCAATTATGGTGTAAAGACACTGCCGCAACCGCTGTTATAGCGGATAATGCGGGTTTCGCGGCTCGTCAAGCGTATCTTATTCAAAAACCAACTACTAAAGGAACATTCAGTTTCGTAGTGCCTCTTAGCCATATTTTCGGATTTTGCGAAGATTACGATAAAATAGTATACGGACTGAAGCACACGCTAACGCTGGTTCGCAAATCGGACGACGATGCGATTTTTAGAGTCGCAGGCGCAGATGCTCCGCAGATGCAGCGATTGCTGGGAAAGTTGACGTTACGAAAATCTCGTGGTTTATGCCGTCACGTTATACCGTCGCTTATGGAAAAGGCGCAGTTATATAAAACTATCGAATCGAAAGCGTCGCTACCAGTTGCCTATCGCGCTCGTCAATGCGATACTATCACAGTTCCCGAATCGACTACTTTTAGCTGGCGTCTTAGCGTCAAGACGGCTCCGGAAAAACCTAGGTGGATAGTCGTCGGATTTCAAACCAATCGCAGCGGCAGCCAACTACATAACCCATCGATCTTCGATCATTGCAATCTCAAAAACATGTACGTGATGTTGAATCAAGAGAGATACCCAGCCGTAGACTATGACCTATCATTCCCCAACCAGAAATTTTCGAGAGCTTACAGAGACGCGGCGACGTTTAGCGAAAAATTCTACGGAATGGATCAACTGATTACGCAAAGTAACATCACCCCAGCCGACTATAAAGACCTATACCCGCTCATGGTATTCGACGTTAGTAAACAGTCGGAAAAACTGAAATCGTCGGTCGTAGATATCCAAATCAAAGCTTTTTTTAACGCGGCGGTCGCTGCTGGGACACAGGCCTATGCGGTTATAATTTCGGATAAGTTGTTAAATTTCCAATCGGATGGACAGAAAATGAGCGTGGTGTACTAAAAAGTTCTAACTTAAGAAATAATATTATCATTATAAAACAAAAACATGAAGCTGCCAGAATTGAAAGAATTAATGAAACAACACAATATTCGCGGACATTCTTATCTCAACAAACCGCAAATGATTTCGCGGCTAGTCGAGAAAGGCGTGCTTACTCTGGAGGTTGTGGAAAATTGGAAACAACCACCGAAAATAACGAGTAAGGATGAAAAATACGATAGGTTGAAACGAATAAGGACACACCCTAGGCGTGTAGAAATTTTAGACAGGGAAACGGGTCTGATCGATTCGTACTCATCGATGTATAAAGCTGCGAAAGCGCTTAACCAAAACGCGGGTGTAATAACGATGTTTAACGGAAAAGTATATAAAAAAGATACGAGATTAAAGTGTTAGAGAGTGAGGAGAAAGATCTAATTAATTTCGAGGAGAGTGAGGAAGAAAGTACGAGTGAGGAGGAAAGTGCCACCAGTGAAGAGAGTAGTAGTGAGTGAGGAAAGTACGAGTAGTAGTAGAGTGAAGAGAGTACGAGTGAAGAGAGTAGTAGCAGTGAAGAAAGTACCACTAGGTATGAGTGCGTAACGAGTGAGGCGGAGTAGCAGTGATGAGAGTACCGGTTAGTTATAAGAATTTAAATAGAACTGAATAATTTCTATTTAAATTCAACGATTTATGTATCGTAAATGTATAATTGCATTAATGAAATTCCGGTGAGAAGGTCGTCGTTGCGTTCTGGGATCGTAAGTCTGTAATACTGATAAGCCGTCGTAGTCGAAACATTAAAAAATGATAGGCCTAATCCTCCCCCTCGCGGAACGTTCGCTAATAGCGGCGTAAACGACAATCCATCGTTGCTGGCGGATAAATTCCAAGCCTGCAGCATTACGTTAGGATAGAGCGCGATTCTCCAAATTGTAACCGGTTCGGGACATTTGATCTGTATCCAAACCGTTATATTATCACCTTGAATCCAAGCAGAACTGAGTGTGAGATTGTTAAAGGCTCTGTACGCATCATGCCCAGGACGATTGGAACTAGCGCTAGCGACGAAGCCGGTTATACTATTATCGGCTTCCAAATTAGGAACGTATCCGACGCGGCACTTTTTCCAAGACTTATCGACGTAATTCTTAGTTGCCGCGTCTTGAGCTTCGACGGGATCGTGTAAATCAGAGATATATTTTTCGTTCATCGTGATATTTTGATAGAGTTCGGTTCTACGATCGGTAGAAGATTTACCGAATCTTATTATATCTTGGTCCCCGTGCTTGCATAAAAATCCATCAGTCGTTTGTAATGTAATAGGGTTGTTCGCCTGACATTGCATTTTATTCGTCGTACTACCCAACAACAACTGGAATTGTTTATTTCCTCCTAAATCCTTACACCCCATGGTGCGAAAGCGATCGCCGTTGACGCTTAGAAATAGATTGCCCGTCATGGTATCACCGGTCTTTGATACCTTCGTGTCGACGTATTTTTTGTTAGCTAAATGGTCGTCGGCGGTTGGCGTGACGATATTAGTAATTTTATCGACGACTAGAGCAGTAGCCTGACTAAAGCTAATAGCTTCATCGCCGTTGCCAGCTGAGGGATACTCAGTCGGTAAACCTACGAGAAGATGACCACCCATATCTATATCTCCGGTAACGTCGTTGCTTCCATCTAACCTTAGAAAAGTATTATTTATCTGAGTTAGCGTAACGCCTCCGGCTACAACTCGTTGCATAGAACCAGAGTCTGTATGACCAAATTTATCAACAGGCATTGTTTTTTAAATATACGATATTATTTATTAATATAAATCGTTTATAATTTCTTGGAAATTACGACCATCGTTCATTATTTTCTTCAGCACGTACAAACACAGATGACCGCAAAAGACTTCGTTATCCGGTTGTATTCGTTCGGAGTTGTAGTATACTGGATCGCCTAAATACTTTAACAGTTCAGTAGGTGGAGGTAAACCGTAGCTGTCAAAATAAAGCTTGTCCTTACCGATTCTTAATCCAGCACATAATGGGTCCCTTTACCATCGAATCGTCTAGATTAAGGATACCGCACTCGTTCCGTCTAGGTTTTTTCGGCAGCTCGTCTCGCATAAAAAATCCTCTGAAATTCTGTATGTTTAGTTTCTTAGCCGCTTCGATTAATTCGAAATTAGTTAACGGTTTATTCGGAAGAACTACACCTTCGACGTCTATGTTTTTTACAGTTGTAGAACTCATTTTATATTTCATCTAAATGTTTTAGAAAGTAATGCGCTTTCACTTCCTGCATAACGTATAGCCAGCGATCTATTTTGTTTGATTTTTGGATATTTTTAAGCGGTGACAAAGGACGGATGTTTCATCCAATTCATAGCTTTATGAAGTTCTTCTTCGTCTAACAAATTGAACGATGATATCGGTAGAACGTGATCGTGATGCCACGCCGAGCCATAGTTTTCCATCGTCATACCTTCTTCGAACTGAAATTTAATCCATTTGGTAAATGTTTCAAAATCGACGCCTATAAGTTGACGCGTAGTTTGCGATTTCGATTTACCTCTTAATACATTGCTAAGTCTACTCCTCATATTTCCAAGTAGTTTAAATTCTGGGTCGTATCGCTTTCGAGCTTTAGAATACGCGTTATTATGTTTATATTTACAATCCTTGCATTCATTATCAAACCCGTCTTTACGACATCTATTTTTTGGATATTCTTGTATATTCTTTTCTTTTTTACAACAGCAGCAAACTTTTTTATCTTTTATTTCCCTCGTCTCTAGTTGTGAATATTTTGCCTAAGTTCCTTCGCTTTGATATTTTTGCACATTTTACACCTAGATTGATACCCGCTCTTAGTACTTTTATCTTTATGAAATTCAGTTAAACTTTTTTCCATTTTGCATTTTGTACATACTTTGTTTACTTCCATTTTATATAAGTATATTTATTCTTTAAGTAGTTTTCAATGAATAATGACCATACGATAAAGTATGGATACCGTCTTGCTGAATCACTCTTTTGTCATCGTCAGCTGACAGAGCGACCTTATTTACTTCTTCTGTGTAAATTTCGTGGTGATGGGATCGTATCACATTCATCGTTCTAGATTGTTCTCTTCTCGTAAACAAACAGTTTTTATAGTCTTCGTGTGTTATCGCGTTCTTAACTACAGACTTCCGCACCCCTTTGCATTTCTTATGATCTACTCCGGCCAGCTTGTAGGAATATAGCTTCGACCTCAATCCTACGAACTCTTCGATCTGTTGACCCGCTGCTTCGTCCTTAAACATACCAATAACCTTTTTATTAATGCCAGTTTCTATACCAGATACATGGTCTTTAGGGTAGTCGCTTGTGTCGAACCGGCTTCTAATGTCTGGAGCGATATCGGCATAGAAATCATCGGTTTTAATTTCATAAGCTAGAGAATCCGTATCTGTAAATAACAGTTTTGATCTATCACCATATTTCTTCTTGATGTAATTATAGTGAAAATTATACATGAGCGTTTTACTCAAGTCTAAGATACACATGCCTAAGTATATAGGCTTGTTATAATATAGCTTCGTTCGTTTCATATGAATGGCGATTAGATTTTCGTCAAAAATTGTTCGAGTGTCGTAGCTAGTTTTCGCCGCTAGTTTTATAGCTTGCTTTTCGCTGGAGACTAGTTTAATATCTACCCGATTCTCTATACATTCCATTGTTTTTCCAAACACACTGTTGTTCATTAGTTTAAAAAAGTCTTTCTCGAAATCGTTAGTTGCTTTAGTTCTCAAGCTGGTATTTAGATCGATATATTTTTTCAGCCAGGCACTTTCTTCGAACTTAATTCCTCGATGAATTTTGGTTATCTTCAATCCTAGGCTTTCGTATAGCTTTAAATTTTCGTAATGAACTATATACTTTACTTTATCGTTTAGATTTGGAATAAGTTTAGGCACATCCGAAGATTCAGGTGTAATACTCTCCGGAGCGAGCGGGTAATCGTTATGAAGATCATGCAAATCTTTCGAATATTCCAAGTCCACTTCTAAAATACTAGGCGTCGTCCTCCAATCGTTTAGCTCGTCATCACTCATCCACTCAAACCCGTGAGTTGGTAGATTCTTTGACATAGCCCATCCGTAAAGATTATTCGCGTCAAGGTACGCTATAAATGACGAAGGCTTGCTTGCGTCGAACGAGGGCATGTACTTATTATTAGCCTGCCCATAACGATGCGAAATTGTGCTAACGCCTCCTCTTATCCCGTGTTTAACCATTAGTATCATATCGTAGTCGCTTAATAATTCCAACCCTACACCAGTCAACTTTAAAGCGGCATCCCAAGCGAGACCCGGTGAAGTATAATACCAGGCGGGGTCTAGGTCATAGTTATCACTGCATACGTCTCTAAAATTCTCAAATACATCAGCGAGCAGGAGAACATCAGACAGATTATATAAATCGTGGTATTCTCGAAACGTTTTGAATCCGAATTCTTTCCATACCGTCCGTGCGTGGTTATAGTCTTCATCGCTAATGTCTGAGTCGTAAAGTCTCGAATAGAAAGCAGACCTCGGTGGTAGTTCCGTTTCGTTCAGTCGGTCGATGCCATCTGCATAATCGTAGGGGTAGGCGCCTTTTCTTAGTAGGAGATCTAGCTGAGTACCGGAATAATGCTTGCCTATATTTTTACACTGGTCTTTGCTTAGGTTCTTCGATAACGCATCGAGACTGGAGGGCATGAATCTAAAACTATCTATGAAACGTAATTCGCGTTTAACCTCTACTTCCTTGTTTTCTTTATTCACAAACTTATCGACCACAACTTCTCTGCTAAATGAAATGTACTTTTCTTCGGTACAAGGTATGCAATTAATCCTTTCATTATCAGCGCCACGTAGTTTCGTTACGAATAAATGAGCATCATAACAAGATAAATTATGTAAGAGTACTGGGAAAAACTTGGGGACCTTATAGCTTAAATTACAATTGTTATGGGCCGCCCCTCTGAATTTACCTGTAAGATGGCAGTGATCTCTAACTCGATCTGTCCCTAATTCACCTTCGCAAATGTGGCAAACGGTGGCTGAATCGTATAGTTCCTTGTCTTTCTGCTTGAATATCATTCGTTTAGGAAATTTAAATCGTTTGTAAATATCTTTTATATTCTCTATAAGAGTGTCTATAAATATTTGAGCTACATCATCGTCTTCGTTCTCCGCTGTAAACATTACGGGGTCTTGCGAATATAGGTCATCGTCGAAACATTTTATATAATAACAGAATGAACTCGGAACGTGTTTTTGGTATTTGTTAGTATAGGACGTGTTAGGATTTGGCTGACAAGTGTCTATAGGTTTAATGAAGCTTTCAAAATCTGCGTAGATTATAAATGGGACTCGCATCTTTCTATAATAATTTTTAAAATTTAGCACTGTTCCTGGTTCGGGGAGAATTATTCGCTGGGCGTCTTGCTGCGAACAGTACTCGTTATGCTTACTAAGCGCTTCTATTCGTTGATAACCGTTTAAACATCGTCTACAATAGTGCATTGAATTTTTAGATTTCTCTGTGTGTTTCATCATCAATCTGTTAAAATTCTTTATCCAACAATAGTGCTTCTTTTCTCCGTCGGAAATAAACAATAGATCTACGCGGGTATCGCTTTCATGCTTAGATATATATAATGGGTATAGTTTAACATCTGTCTCATAACCGAAGACATTAATACTAATGTTATTATTTCTCTCAAACCTGCTTATTACATTAGCATCCGCCGCTACTGGGAATTCAATGCCGGACCAATTAAGTTCCTCAGACTGCTTGATTAATTCTTTCGTAATTCTTTCTGAATTTTTCTCAACAGGGTTTAAGGCTCTCGTGACGCACCACTTGAAACATTCTTCGTCTTCGTTCTTCATATTAACGATAGCCTTTTTACTCGCTAAATTTACAGGTAGTGGAATGTAAGAACTTCCTTTCAACGGCTTATATTCCACCGTATCGATATCCAACTTCATAACTGATTTAAACCTCCAATTACTACCTCGCATCTGATAACTCGCTATGCTCTCCTTAATTTTATCCACTGCGCCGCTATATATTTCACCCACGTCGGTTGCGTCTAAAATAATCTCATTCTTCGATTTAAAATTAGGTTCAGCCTCTATTACTTCCCCAGATTTCATATCTACTTTCTCCATTACACATAAAAGATTGAATTGAACTTTTACCCCTCGAGATTTCGTTAGCAGACTGACTACCCGCGGCCTTACAGCATCGAGGAAAGATGTGACGTCGATCCCCTCAGTTCCTTCGACCGTGTATCGCTTAGTAAATCCTTTAATAGCATTCGCGGTCTCTTGGATTTCAAACTTCTTTTTATTAATTTTACTAAAAATACTTGAAATCTTTGACTTCAAAGAGTCTAACTTTTCATTCACGGGTTTCTTTTCTCGAGGAGCTACGTAATTAACCAACCAATCTGAAAAGGTGTTAAGTTTAGACTTAAACTCGTTCTTCACTTCAATCAAAACATTATTAAAACGAGATTTCCAAGTATTAGATGAAGGTTTATACTTACCTGGAACAAGCGTTGGAACTTTGATGTCTGGAACTGGAGCGTCTAGAGGGTTGCTTCCACGTCCAGTCTTAACGCTTTGTGTGGGTGCAGACGATACGAATGCTATGAGATCCGCTTTTCGCAGTCTTGAATAACCCTTCATATCTTTCTCTTTAGCGATACTTCGTAATTGTTTTACTGTTTTCGTTTTGTATTCCATTTTATATACAGAAGATTTTTCTTTAAGTCCTTTCGTGAAATCAGAATTTGTATTCATTTTTAGAGTAGTATGCGGAATTTGTTTTTTCACACGAGCTTATATAGACCGACAACACGGGCCTATGATACTATGAGGATTGCCCGACCTATTACGCCATGTCAGCAGAACGCAGGAATTTCCACCAGTTTCATGCTGACTCATCAACGCGCAGAAGCGGCTATTGGTTTCGTACGAGGGTTGTGGTTATTACGCAATACGTAAAATCTAATGTATTGCGTAATATTCCAGATATTTACGCGGATGACTCAGGATCGAAACCGCGGAGATTTCCGGCAGTTTAAAGAAACGGCTATTGTACACGCGCGCCTACGATTATTAATAACTTTGGTTATTGCGTAATAACCTAGGTTGTGGTGATGATTTCTGTTTCGCCATATAATGCACAATGCTTCAGTCGATTTTTAAAACGTACCTGTAGTGTAGCCAGAAAAGCTTTTACCTATTATTAACAGTTGTTAAGCAATTGTTAGGCTACCTGATAGAGATTAACATTGGCGTGTTTAGGGGTGGGGATTACGGGTTCAACCCCCCCACCCTAACTAAATAATCGCCGAACATTTTTAAAATTATTTTTTAAGTGCGGCCACGCCGAATGGAAAGTACCTCCTTAGCTGGTTTCCTGCTACGCCCTTGGATACTAACCATTATTACATTTGAGAAAAGTTACCTGTTGTTATCTGTTTTCAGCTGTTTTGGATACCTTCAATAGCTTCGAAAGGTGCCTGTTATTAGATACATGTAAGCTAGTAAATTACGTAGAAAGGTAATCTGTTGTTTGAAAGTGACCTGTTGTCATCTGTTGTCATCTGTTGTTACCTGTTGTCTTTGTTGTTGTTGCTTAGCTACCGTTCTTCGATGATCCCGTTGTTCACTGCATGCAGAGTCTGGATGCCCTCGAGTCAACGGATCTATCGCAGAAATGTGATTTCTTCAACCGCCTCACATCCAGCATCACTCTCATCCCCACGGTAACTGTCTACTATATGTCTCTGTATCTCTATCCCTCTCCTGCCTCCTCTCTGTCTCTCTCTGTCCCTCTGTCTCTGTCTGTGTTTCACTGTGTCTCTCTGTCTGTCTCTGTCTGTGTCTCTGTGACTGTCTCTTCTCTGTCTGTCTCTCTGACTCCAAGTGGCTCTCTATATCTCAATCTCTCTGACTCTGTTATCCTGTTTTTTGGTGGCTTTGTCTCACTGTTCCTCTGTGTGTGTCGTTCTCTGTCTCTCTCTGTCTCACTGTATCCTCTCCTTTACCCGATCTCTATTTCTTTCTTTCTCTTTATGCATGTTTCTCTGTCTGTCTGTCTGTCTGTCTGTCTGTCTGTCTGTCTCGCTCTTTGCCACCAAAAGAATCGAAGCAAGTACTTGCATGCATTTGAGCATTCATTTAGTGGCAGCTTGTCTTTAGGCGGCGCTATATGAATCTGGTTACAGAGGCTGTTGCAGAGGTCCGTGCTACCGATGCTGACTGATCAGCTGCAGCATCCGGAGATGTTTCTCTTCGTCCTTCCATCTCTCGTTTCTCTCGTCCGCAACACAGGATTCGAAGACTACAGGAACCACGTCCAGCCGTACGTTGCCAGGGTCTTCCAGCTGGATATACCGATCCAGGTTAGACGTTTGGAGGCATGGCGATACACAGGGATGGATGGAGATGGAAAGATGGAGGAAAGACCGGAAGGAAGGAAAGGAGAGGATTGAGAGGGGAGAGTGTTGGAGGGAAAGCAGGGGAGAGTTGATGGATGCATATACATAATATTTGCCCACCTACCTATCAGAGATGGGTAACTAATAGATTAGATTCTTATTGATTAGCTAATCGACTAGACACACAGCTAATTCTAATTCTAATCGATTAGCTACAAGATTTTGCTAACTCTAATTCTAATCGATTAGCAAATTTCAGTAGCTAAATGTAATTCAGTTTGATTAGCAATTTAATTGATAAATTAGCTAATCGATTAGACATGTTTAGACAAAAAGTAATTTAACTAATCGTGCCCACCTCTGTAACCTATAGCTACTTGCATCTTCCCATCTTAATAAATACAATAGAAAAGTCATACATCGATCCATCCATCAATCGAATCACCCATCGATTCATGGAACCAATCCATCGATCCATCTATCCATCGACCCCATATCCATCCATCCCTCTGACCGTGCATCCATCCTTCCATATGAATTTCTCTCGCAGGCGACGATCTATCTCCTCGAAAAGCTGGACGTCATCCTGGGCAAGGCGAGCGAGGACGACATCCGCTCTGACATCCTGCCACTCCTCTTCAGCACCCTCGAGTCCAGCTCAATCCACGCGCAGGAGGCGGCCATCGCGGCCTTCAGTACGATACAGAGATATCTCGACGAAGATGTCGTTCGAAGGCTGGTTCTACCCAAGGTCAAAGTCCTCTTTCAGAGGTCAACGGACGTCAGGGTAAAAGCAACACGTCTGTCTATTGCGCCATCCTTCTCCTCCTCTGTCATAGTACGCCTCCATTTTCTTGTTGTTGTTGTTGTTGTTGTTCTTCTTCTTCTTCTCCTTCTTCTTCTTCTTATTATTGTTGTTATTGTTATTACTATTTATCATTATCATCATCATCATCATTATCATCATCATCATCATCCTCATCATTATCATCATGATCATGATCATCATTTCTATTTTATTATTATCATTGCTTTTGTTTGTTTGCTAAAAAGCTCTCTTAAGTGTCTAGATAATCGTCATCATGATCATCATCTTCGCCACCATCACTACAATCCTGCTCCACCTCACCATCATCACCTACATCACAACCATCACCAGCATCCCTAAACCACCACCATCACCATCGTTTCGTTTTGTAATCATCGGATGATAATATGATGATGATTATCGTCACTGTCGTTGTAGACTCGGCTCAACGCCGTTGCATGTATCGATAAGTTGATCGATTGTCTCGATAAGATGACGATCATCGATGAACTGATTCCGTTCCTCACGGAAATACAATGCACGGATGTCGACGTCATCATGGCCGTCGTAGGTAATCTAATCTAATCACAACCACAATCTAATCCACTCTATTCAAATCCATTCACATCTATTGTAATCCCATCCAATCTAATCCAGTTAAATGTAATGACATCTAAAAGAATCTAATCCAATCTGGTATCAGCTAGCAAATCACCACCACCTCCACCACCACCACCACCACCACCACCACCATCATCATCATCATCTGATCATCATCATCATCGTCATCATCATCAACAACAACAACATTATCATCAGTGTAGTCTTATCCCATCTATATCGAATCACACGGTCCTAAAGCATAAAATCTGTCTGACCTACTCCAAAGCAGATCTCTTGAGATATTATCTCTGCATTGTCGAAGGCGAACTCATTTCTTCAAATCTAAACTTAAACAACTCTAATCTGACCTAACCGCAGGTTCAAATTAGTTGAAGACCTGAAGGTAACTTTTTAAGTAACTTGGTTCACACTGTCGAATTGCGAAATCGAAATGAATTAACTGATTGCTCAATCAATCAATCACACAAGCAATCAATCAATCAATCTTGAGCCGGGTATTTCAACTGTAGGACTCTATCAACATCTGCTGAGCGACAGACGGTACGGTCTGACTCACAACCTTTTGGCGACAAGAATTCTACCCTGCCTCATACCCCACAGCATCATACCAACCCTCAACATCGAACAGGTATTACTGTAATTGAAGCACTGACTAGTTAGTCAGTCAGTCAGTCAGTAAGTCAGTCAAAATCCAGTCAGCCATGCACGGAAGTAGGCCCTAATTTTAAATCAGTCAGTCATTTGGTCAGTCAACCAATAAATAAATTATTTATTAAATTATTCATTTAATTTTATTTAATTATTCATTAATTTAATTAATTAATTAATTAATCTTTCAATCAGCGAAAGCCAGTCTTCGATTAACTTGGTGAACGGCTTAAATCAGTCAATAAATAAATAATTCAATCAGTTATTCATTCAGTAAAACATTCAATCAATCGATCATTGAGCCATTAATTGAGCCAATTTGTGAATCAACCAATGATAAATCGATTGACCAACCGATCAATCAATCATTCAATCATGATATTTCCTTTGTGTCGCAGTTCAGTGCTCTGATGGACGTTCTTCGGGCGATGCTCAACCAGGTCGATCAGCAACGAAGGAACAAGATGATGATGGAACTACCAGACGATAATGCTCTCGAACTCAGGTGGAAAAATCAATCGATCGATCGATTAAGCGATCGATCAGTTGAACTTAAAATTTATTAATCAAAGCAACAACGCAGTTAGTTCGTATACGGTGATTGGCTGAGACTGTAGAAACTCGTATGCACAGGCGAAGTGAATCAGTCAGTCAATAAAATCAATGAATAAATTAGCCAATCAATCAGTCAACCAGTCAATTAATCGAGCAATCCTTCGATTTTTCAATAATTCAGTTTATTCAATTAACTATATCAATTTAATAGTAGTCGATAGTCAATATAGTCAAGTTTAAATTGATTGATTGGTTCATTGGTTGATTGATTGATAGTCACATCACCAATCAATCGTCCATCACTCACTCAGTCAATCCTCCGTTAGTCAATCAAACATTCAGTGTATTTATGTACATATCTGAACATATGTACAGATGTGTACAGGCAATTGACTATACATAATGTATAGTCCATTGCCTTTAACGCCACGTCAGATCCTGTGCAATTTTCGTTCAATCAACCAATCAATCCGTCAATCGTCTGCCTTTCCAGGTCCAACCTCCAGCAGATGTACGACGGATGCCTTTCCAGCGGCGGAGGCAGAAACTCGCAGACGGTGTCGTTGACGGAGGACCTGCTTGCCATTTCCAGGTCGTCGCTCATGGGAAAACGAGCGAGCCAGACATCGTCCAACTCCAGCAGCGGTTCCTCCTACTCCGCCGGTAGAGTGACGCCCAGGTAATTTGTCACGCGCATATATAGGCCTACGCAAATAACTTAAATTTTAAAATGTCATGACGTTCTACTTAAACCGTTCTCTATTAAATTAACAAAGTAGACAAATAAACCTATTCTAAAATTAATAAGCTAAGACCTAATTAGATTTCTTATCTGATTGGCAGGACATCTATAGACTTCAGATACAATACTTCGTTGGATTCGTCCAAGTCTCTGGAAGTCACGTCAACACTAGACACGAAGTGCTTTCTATCCGTCGAAGAAGCGTATCAACGACGATACAATAGACGTAAGTTCAAAGTTGGGCAAGTTCAGCCGTTAAAAGTTCATCCAGTTAAAAGTTCAGAAAGTTCAAAGTTACGTTTAAAGAAGTCCGAGACACCGATTGTTGCTGAATCTTCTTTCAGTTTTTAATAGAGTAATTAATCAAGAATTTGCTTTTAATTTCAGGATCCTGTAACCATTACTCAACGAAACAAAGTCAGTATTAGGCTACTTTTTCCTAATAAATATTATAATATAGTATTATATATATTATATAGTCTATAAGCCTAAGGTAGACTACTTTTTCTTAATTAGTAGACTATTATGCTACTTTTTCTTTAGTTAGTTATTATCTGTCAACAATTTCAATAGTATTTACCATGCATGCACGGCCTTCCATCTTCAATTGTTCATGACCTTCCATGAAAGATCTTCTACTTTTCAGCTGCACTTAGCAATAAGATAAGAATCTGCATAGTATTTCGAGGTAAATAGCAGTCGAAAAACTACATTGATTGAGTTTAATAGAAAGAAATTACGGTAATTTTATTTAACGTAAGAGGAGGAAATTACGGTAACCTCTTTTTGAGTGTATATAGTTAGATAATCATGAGGAACTTACAGTAATTCTCATTGAGCCCAATGGGAACAAATTACGGTCATTTATATTGAACGTGTAACGTCGTGTAACGACAGAAAATTATGGTTACTTTTTATGGAACGGAATATGAGGAAATTACGACCCTTTTATAGAGAAAGTACGGCAGTTGTATGCCACTGCATGCCACAAGCTCGCATCAATTTCAAAATCTGTCTTCT
The DNA here is from genome assembly GCA_020284085.1 of Aporrectodea caliginosa. NCBI lineage: Eukaryota > Metazoa > Annelida > Clitellata > Crassiclitellata > Lumbricidae > Aporrectodea > Aporrectodea caliginosa. The sequence goes on from JACEVL010000585.1 coordinate 21,710, forward strand.
GATGTACAGAATCTACACAAACTGTTCTCCTGCATACATTTCTTCACTTGTTACACCCTGTTCCTCTCTCCAATCCAGACGAGGGCTACGTTCATTGTCTCAAGGTGATTTTGTTGTGACAAGATCACTCAAAAAACTTGGTAACAGGGCTTTTGCGCTAGCCGGCCCGGTTGAATGGAACAAACTCCCTGTCTTTATCCGCAAATCCTCAACTTTATCGATTTTCAAAACTAACCTTAAAACACATCTGTTTAAGATTTACTATGATTGATTTTTCTGTTACGCGCTTTTGTGCAAGATTCCAATTTTGTTTAGGCGCGCTATAAATAACAGTCTAATAATAATAATAATAACACTGCAGACTGATATATTGTACAACATCGGTGGAGACCTAAAGTTTTAGATGTATAGGCTACGTTTATTTCAGTACCGAGCGCACCAGAGTTGCAGACAAAAGCATCGTCGAAAGAGTCACTGGAACCGCGACCTTACAAAAGACATTCCAGCTTTCAAGGACTCGGAATGGTAAGATGGTAACATGCGGTCAGATGATGATGATGATGATGATGATGATGATGATGATGATGATGATGATGATGATGATGATGATGATGATGATGATGATGATGGAGGTTGGTGGTGTGGAAATGAAGTGCGACTACATATATATAGTTTGCAATACTGTCAATCAGTATTCTCAAGGGTGAGAGACGAGAGGTAGGGAACCAGTCCGAGATGTTCTGACGGGTTTTATGATCATCACGAACATGCGATAGAAACAGAGAAATAGGAAAAGAAACAAATGCATGAATATGAATAGCTAGCATGTACAAGATACTGACAGACGCAAAATAATAAATAGATAAATAGAATAAATAAATAAACGAATGAATAAACTAGACATGAATGAATGAATGAATGAACGAACGAATGAATGAACGAAAGAATGAATGAATGCATGAATGAATGAATAAATAAATTAACTAATCAATGAATGAATGAACAAACGAATGAATGCATAAACGAATGAACGAATGAATGAATGAATGAATGAATGAATTGTTGTGGTTAACAGGAGGAACAGGCAGCCCTTGAGAAGATCGTACGGGAGAGGCGGTGCAGCCTCATTCCGAAGCCTCCTCGAACACCACACATCCTCGTTTCCGAGGTCTCGTCTATGTCCAACTATACCGAACCCTTCTTCCTCGATCCACCACGAAGGGCCAGTGCCCACACCATGGGGCCAATCCTAACACCGGTCAGTTCAAATCTTATATAATTGGATCTAATCTTATCTTTATTACTCTAATCTAATCTTGACCAATAATCTGATTGGTTGCAGTCCTACCTAGTCTAATCTAATCCTAATTAATCTAATCTAATTTTAGCTATGATAAACTGGTTAATTTTATGCGATCTCATCTAAGCTAAACCTTCAAACGTTATTCACCGGGGAGTTTTAAGAAACTTTAAACCAATATACATTGTAAATCAACTCGAGTTCTCTCGTTTTCGTTAGGCTTGATCATAGGCCTAATGACAGGAAGAGGCAATTAATAATAATAAACTTAATTAATTTGGCAGATTTCCGATCGAGGCGATATTCGTGGTCGACTTCTGGACGTTTTGCCGCCATTCGTCAGCAGACGATCGAGTTTTCAAGGAATCTGTGAATCTGCTGTAAATATATCTTCTTTCTAATCATTCCAGAATTGTCTTAAATCTTCGCAAAAACGGAACATTGTAGTAGGACTAACCTACAAATAGAAAAAAAGAAGACGCTGTTAAAAGAAACTACTGTGAGCCTAATTCGGGGCTTACATTGTTGTAAATCTAAGAGGATCAAAGGAATGTTGTATACAGGTTAACGACATAGGCCTACCTTGGTCATGTGATGAAAGTGTTTAGCAATTATTGGCCGCTGGGAACCAGTTTATATGAAACACCAATAGGCAACTTGTCTGTAAATGTGAATTTCTTCAATTTACCAAAAGTGACTTTGCGAGGTCGATAAATGTATGGAGTAGAATATTTTTGAAATTATGTTTAAGTAAATGCCTATTTATGTTGAGGGACAGTTTCGTGCGTTTGCTACGTCATTGATGAGGGACAGTGTTCCTTTAGGCCCATGTTAAACTACAGGAGCAACTTTGTGCTAACTGAGTTAGGCCTACACGATTATTGCAATATTTACCGGTACCGATTTGTTCTTTGCATGTCATTTTACACGTGCCAGATTGATTGTACAATAATTAGACTAGCATCACAAATGTTAATATTCATGGAGTTTAGGCTATCGAGAAGATTAGGCCTATCAAAAAGTAAGTAGGCCTACGTTAGTGAGTGAAATAGTTTCTTAGTAAGACAGAACTAAAGATTTCCACAGATCTAGACTTCTGAGGACATGATGAATTACTAAAGTTATTGCACATTTTCGTTCTTTTCAGAAACAATTTTTTGTCGGAAAGTGAGGAGCCTATCGTCTGACGACGTTGCGATTCTCTGCTGAATGCCTCTTAGTGTTCAATCTGGACTAACTTATTGATCGAAGTAGTAGTAGTTTCAGTTTAACGACACTGTGCGATAACAAAGATCATTAGCGTCGCCTTCCTCCTTTATCCAGGCTTGGGACTGGCACTAATAACGGACGTGCAGTGGCGGAGTTTATTGATCAAAGCAACTTTAGGCCTACTGAACAACGAAACTAAGAAGACTATCAATCGAGAACAAGAGATTGTAAAAATCGGCGAATTAATCTTCCGTTTTGTCAGACGTGGTGTATAGGCTACACTATAATACACTACACCTCTGATCGGCTTGACCTTTTTGTTCCCCGTGTCAGGACTGTGATGGCTCAATCCAGATCCTTCGCCTGCATAGGTCCTTATCTGTGGAATGGACTTCCTCCACCGGTTCGCTTTGCCATCCTTTCTGGTAGTCTCTCCTCATCTTTTTCTAAACTAAAATCCTGCCTTTTCCCTCGGGTTGCTCGCACTGGGAGCGCTTCTGAAAGGCTTTTGCTGTGAGAAGCGCTTTATAAATAGCCAAATACAATACAATACAATACAATACAATACAATATACAGACCGCGATCTAAGTCGACTTTTGCTCTTTCTGTCGTCTGTTTTCTTTCGCTTAGAAGGTATACTCCAGGTAGCTGCATGTACATTGGCTAGAGCGTACGTCCCATGCGCTCTGTGCGTGCGGTTGTCGGTTCGCCTACCGATCGTGACTTACTTATATAGTCAAAGGTTTGAATATCGGGTTAGACGGTGGTCCGTACACGGGGATCTTAAATGGCGTGGCGCACATTCATACAGGCCACGATAGTCCAAAGGATCTCATCCAATCAATTCATTGAGGCAATATACGGTCGTTAAAAACGCGTAAGACTACATTTACATTTAACATTTTAGCCTACCCGTTGATGTTATGGGGAACTTCTAAGCGACAGAAGTAGACAGAAGATCCTAAGGTTCGAAGGATCTACAATTAAGTCACTTAACATGCCACCCTTGTAATAAATGACCTTATGATCAATGAGATTGTAATTAATTACCTTCTATTAATTATACCTTCTATATAATTTAACAAGTTATTTTCTAGTTTGTTCGAAAGAGAAGGTAGTCTCCATTACGGCCAGGGCCGGATCATTGAGCCCATTTCCAGGAAATTTTTGCAAAACTAAATCCTAAATGGTGCAGTTTTGTAGCATCTTCTCTTCTTCTTCTCTCTCCTCCGTCAGGCGTGCGCCAACGATGAGTTCTTAACATGACATCTCCAAATCTTTCTGTCTCTGATTTTGTCCATGGCTTCCCTCATGTCCATGTTTTGTGCCCTCAAATCCTCCATTATATTGTCCATCCAGGACGAAGTTTTGTAGCATACAGACAGTCAAATTAGGCTTTCAAAATCTTACTTTTGGTTCATCATCAGTCACGAACATCACATAAAACTTGTTAGGCCTAAGCCTTGACAAGTACACTTTTTAAATTGTCAAATTGTGTAGTCTTTAGCCAAAGCTGCGTGGGCCAGAAAAACATCTTCGGCGGGCCAGCTCTTTGACACCCTTGGTTTATGACGTGCTTTCATAATAGAAAAAGCTGTCATCATCAGTCACGAACATCACATAAAACTTGTTAGGCCTAAGCCTTGAAAAGTACACTTTTTAAATTGTCAAATTGTGTAGTCTTTAGCCAAAGCTGCGTGGGCCAGAAAAACATCTTCGGCGGGCCAGCTCTTTGACACCCTTGGTTTATGACGTGCTTTCATAATAGAAAAAGCTGTCAACAATATCCTGAAAATCTAGCCGTTGTACAACTCAATGTTCATAAGTGTTAAATTTGCAAGTCTGCTTGTCCTATCGTAGATCTTGAATAATTTTTTATGCGCTCTAGGTGACAAAACAATCCTTCACCGCAGACACAGAAGTGTAAGATAAGTTTGTAGGCTATTCGCAGAGCAAGGGAAACATTCCGAAATCCTGATTGCAAATTGAATTCCTTCATTATTTCTAACATTTGGAGAGGCATTGGTTGGCTGGCAACAGGGGCGCCGCTAGACGTACGCACTTACGCACGTGCGTATAGCGCTGAAAGGCTAGGAAACGAAACATTGCAAATGAAAAAAGTGAAATATTAGCCTATTATTAAGTTAAAAAATTATAATAACTTAGGTTCTAGTTTTAATATTAGGTAAACTAACAGTCTAACACCATCCAGCAGTGGCGTAACCAGAGCTTACCAAAAATTATGCAGATTCCAACCTCTCTGAGGGGAGGGGTTTGGAAAGAGGCTGTAGGCCTAATTAAGGAACTTTTTATTTGGGTGTGTATAATGGTGCATTTTGGATACCATCTTTTTGGTTAAAAGTAATAACAATTTACATCAGTTCTTTGGGAAATTAAATAATTCCATAATTTTAATTATATCTTGCGAGGCGAAAAACTTCCTCATTCGTGCCTGAACACCTTTTGAAATCCTATTACTATTTACCAAGACCAAAAACAGACAAAGATAATTAGGCTAATTATACGAGACGAAGATACAACCGATTTGCCTCTAGTCTACGGGTCGGAATGTTGGCCAGTGCGAAAGCAAGACAAGAAAAGAATTATTACAGCAGAAATTAGTTTACTGCGGAAGATCGCAGGGATTTCAAGACTTCAGAAAATAAGAAACGCTGGCTTTAGACAGCATTATGGATCGAAACAACTCTGCTAGACATAGTCGTTCAAAGGAGGTTTCGATGGTTTCGACATGTATATAAAGAGAATGCAAGTTGACCGAAAACCACACTCTGCACTATATGCAAGATTAGAAGGAAAAGACACTAAGGCAGAACCAGTCAATCGTAATCGTAATCGTAATCTCCAAACTTCTAAAGCGCCACTCGAAAGCCAAGCGCAGGGCACCAGCTTATTCACGAGCGCTGCAATGCTGAATAAACCATATAAATGAGGATGAAACATAACTTTGACACTAAGGGAAACAACGAACTTGACAAATGACTGAGGAAAAAGGAGATCATTTATTCGTACCCATCGCCGCCAAATGAAACTGATGATGGTGGTGGTGATGATGATGATGATGATGATGATGATGATGATGATGATGATGATGATGATGATCAATGCAGATACATGGCGATGAGCTTCAGACAATTTCAATATGATGTACAAACATAATGATCAAACAATATATAACAAAAATCACAGTCAAATCTGATACTTACAAGTAGGTATTTCACACATTTGCATTGACTTTCACTTCCTCCTTACCCACCATTCGCTCCTCCTCCCTTTCCTCCATTCGCACCTCCTCCCTTTCCTCCATTCGCACCTCCTCCCTTTCCTCCATTCGCTCCTCCTCCTTTCCTCCATTCGCACCTCCTCCCTTTCCTCCATTCGCACCTCCTCCCTTTCCTCCATTCGCACCTCCTCCCTTTCCTCCATTCGCTCCTCCTCCATTTCCTCCAATCGCACCTCCTCCCTTTCCTCCATTCGCACCTCCTCCCTTTCCTCCATTCGCACCTCCTCCCTTTCCTCCATTCGCACCTCCTCCCTTTCCTCCATTCGCACCTCCTCCCTTTCCTCCATTCGCTCCTCCTCCCTTTCCTCCATTCGCACCTCCTCCCTTTCCTCCATTCGCACCTCCTCCCTTTCCTCCATTCGCACCTCCTCCCTTTCCTCCATTCGCACCTCCTCCCTTTCCTCCATTCGCACCTCCTCCCTTTCCTCCATTCGCTCCTCCTCCCTTTCCTCCATTCGCACCTCCTCCCTTTCCTCCATTCCCACCTCCTCCCTTTCCTCCATTCGCACCTCCTCCCTTTCCTCCATTCGCACCTCCTCCCTTTCCTCCATTCGCACCTCCTCCCTTTCCTCCATTCGCTCCTCCTCCTTTCCTCCATTCGCACCTCCTCCCTTTTCCTCCATTCGCACCTCCTCCCTTTCCTCCATTCGCACCTCCTCCCTTTCCTCCATTCGCACCTCCTCCCTTTCCTCCATTCGCACCTCCTCCCTTTCCTCCATTCGCACCTCCTCCCTTTCCTCCACTCGCTCCTCCTCCCTTTCCTCCCATTCGCACCTCCTCCCTTTCCTCCATTCGCACCTCCTCCCTTTCCTCCATTCGCTCCTCCTCCCTTTCCTCCATTCGCACCTCCTCCCTTTCCTCCATTCGCACCTCCTCCCTTTCCTCCATTCTGCACCTCCTCCCTTTCCTCCATTCGCACCTCCTCCCTTTCCTCCATTCGCACCTCCTCCCTTTCCTCCATTCGCACCTCCTCCCTTTCCTCCATTCGCTCCTCCTCTCCTTTCCTCCATCTTCGCCTCCTCCCTTTCCTCCATTCGCACCTCCTCCCTTTCCTCCATTCGCACCTCCTCCCTTTCCTCCATTCGCTCCTCCTCCCTTTCCTCCATTCGCACCTCCTCCCTTTCCTCCATTCGCACCTCCTCCCTTTCCTCCATTCGCACCTCCTCCCTTTCCTCCATTCGCACCTCCTCCCTTTCCTCCATTCGCACCTCCTCCCTTTCCTCCATTCGCACCTCCTCCCTTTCCTCCATTCGCTCCTCCTCCCTTTCCTCCATTCGCTCCTCCTCCCTTTCCTCCATTCGCACCTCCTCCCTTTCCTCCATTCGCACCTCCTCCCTTTCCTCCATTCGCACCTCCTCCCTTTCCTCCATTCGCACCTCCTCCCTTTCCTCCATTCGCTCCTCCTCCCTTTCCTCCATTCGCACCTCCTCCCTTTCCTCCATTCGCACCTCCTCCCTTTCCTCCATTCGCACCTCCTCCCTTTCCTCCATTCGCACCTCCTCCCTTTCCTCCATTCGCACCTCCTCCCTTTCCTCCATTCGCACCTCCTCCCTTTCCTCCATTCGCACCTCCTCCCTTTCCTCCATTCGCACCTCCTCCCTTTCCTCCATTCGCACCTCCTCCCTTTCCTCCATTCGCTCCTCCTCCCTTTCCTCCATTCGCTCCTCCTCCCTTTCCTCCATTCGGCACCTCCTCCCTTTCCTCCATTCGCACCTCCTCCCTTTCCTCCATTCGCACCTCCTCCCTTTCCTCCATTCGCTCCTCCTCCCTTTCCTCCATTCGCACCTCCTCCCTTTCCTCCATTCTCACCTCCTCCCTTTCCTCCATTTCGCACCTCCTCCCTTTCCTCCATTTCGCTCTCTTCCTCCCTTTCCTCCATTTCGCTCTCTTCCTCCCTTTCCTCCATTTCGCTCTCTTCCTCCCTTTCCTCCATTTAGCTCTCTTCCTCCCTTTCCTCCATTTCGCTCTTTTCCTCCCTTTCCTCCATTTCGCACCTCTTCCTCCCTTTCCTCCATTCGCTCACTCTCTTCCTCCCTTCCCTCCATTTCGCTCTCTTCCTCCCTTTTCCTCCATTACGCTCTCTTCCTCCCCTTTCCTCCATTTCGCTCTCTTCCTCCCTTTCCTCCATTTCTGCTCTCTTCCTCCCTTTCCTCTATTTCGCTCTCTTCCTCCCTTTCCTCCATTTCGCTTTCTTCCTCCCTTTCCTCCAATTCCCTCTTTTCCTCCCTTTCCTCCATTTCGCTCTCTTCCTCCCTTTCCTCCATTTCGCACCTCTTCCTCCCTTTCCTCTATTTCGCTCTCTTCCTCCCTTCCCTCCATTTCGCTCTCTTCCTCCGTTTCCTCCATTTCCTTCTCTTCCTCCCTTTCCTCCATTTCGCTCTCTTCCTCCCTTTCCTCCATTTCGCACCTCTTCCTCCCTTTCCTCCATTTCGCACCTCTTCCTCCCTTTCCTCCATTTCGCACCTCTTCCTCCCTTCCCTCCTTTTTCGCTCTCTTCCTCCCTATCCTCCATTTCGCTCTCTTCCTCCCTTTCCTCCATTTCGCACTTCTTCCTCCCTTTCCTCCATTTAGCTCTCTTCCTCCCTTTCCTCCATTTCGCTCTCTTCCTCCCTAATCTCCATTACGCTCTCTTCCTCCCTTTCCTCCATTTCGCTCTCTTCCTTCCTTTCCTCCATTTCCCTCACTTCCTCCGTTTCCTCCATTTCGCTCTCTTCTCTCTCTTTCCTCCATTTTCTTTCTCTTCTTCCTCCTTTCCTCCATTTCGCTCTCTTCCTCCTTTCCTCCATTTCGCTCTCTTCCTCCCTACCCTCCATTTCGCTCTCTTCCTCCCTTTCCTCCATTTGGCTCTCTTCCTCCCTTTCCTCCATTTCGCACTCTCTTCCTCCCTTTCCTCCCATTTCGCTCTCTTCCTTCCCTATTCCTCCATTTTCGCTCTCTTCCTCCCTTTCCTCCATTTCGCTCTCTTCCTCCCTTTCCTCCATTTCGCTCTCTTCCTCCCTTTCCTCCATTTCGCTCTCTTCCTCCCTTTCCTCCATTTCGAACCTCTTCCTCCCTTTCCTCCATTTCGCTCTCTTCCTCCCCTTTCCTCCATTTCGCTCTCTTCCTTCCTATCCTCCATTTCGCTCTCTTCCTCCCTTTCCTCCATTTCGCTCTCTTCCTCCCTTTCCTCCATTTCGCTCTCTTCCTCCTTTCCTCCATTTCGCTCTCTTCCTCCCTTTCCTCCATTTCGCTCTCTTCCTTCCTATCCTCCATTTCGCTCTCTTCCTCCCCTTTCCTCCTTTTGGCTCTCTTCCTCCCTTTCCTCCATTTTCGCTCTCTTCCTCCCTTCCCTCCATTTTCCTCTCTTCCTCCCTTTCCTCCATTTCGCTCTCTTCCTCCCTACCCTCCATTTCGCTCTCTTCCTCCCTATCCTCCATTTCGCTCTCTTCCTCCCTTTCCTCCATTTCGCTCTCTTCCTCCCTATCCTCCATTTCGCTCTCTTCCTTCCTATCCTCCATTTTCGCTCTTTTCCTCCCTTTCCTCCATTTCGCTCTCTTCCTCCCCTTTCCTCCATTTCGCTCTCTTCCTCCCTTTTCCTCCATTTCGCTCTCTTCCATCCCTTTCCTTCATTTCGCTCTCTTCCTCCTTTTCCTCCATTTTTCGCTCTCTTCCTCCCTTTCCTCCATTTGCTCTCTTCCTCCCTTTCCTCCATTTCGCTCTCTTCCTCCCTTTCCTCCATTTTCGCTCTCTTTCTACCTTTCCTCCACTTGCTCTCTTCCTCCCTTCCTCCTCCTCTTCCTCCAATTCTCTCTCTTCCTCCTACCCTCCATTTCGCTCTCTTCCTCCCTTTCCTCCATTTCGCTCTCTTCCTCCCTTTCCTCCATTTCTGCTCTCTTCCTCCCTTTCCTCCATTTCGCCTCTCTTCCTCCCTTCCACCTATTCCTCCACCTCCTCCTCCGTTTCCTCCAATTGCTCTCTTCCTCCCTTTCCTCCATTTCGCTCTCTTCCTTCCTTCCACCCATTCGCACCTCTTCCTGCCTCTCCTCCATTTCGCTCTCTTCCTTTCTACCCTACATTTCGCTCTCTTTCTCTCTTTCCTCCAATTGCTCTCTTCGAGTCCGACCTCAGATAGCTGCTGCTCGACGATTGTCGTAATAGTTTCGCCAGTGGCGTCACGAGTTGGGATGAAAGCTGTTAATTGTTCTTTTACCACATTCTGCGAACCGGGGTTGTTACCGCCATCAACTTTGATAAGCAGACCGATATCTGTTCTGTGCTACTGATGTCTGCGCTCATATAGAGCAATATAGTGTAGAACTTTTGCCCGCACAACATTCTGCGACAATACTGTCTCGAGTTTACTGACCACACATTCTGAATCAACGGTGGAACTCATGGGCATTGCGTGGAACATATGACATTAGCCTACGATGATTTAAACTATTGTGGGTCTGTGATCGAAATTTCAGAAGTGCCACGAAATTTCCAGAGTCATGAGTTAGCGTCAGCGAAGGAAAATGTTTGCCGACCTCACAATAACAAAGTCTTCACAATATAAATTCAACGAATAATAGTAATCTAGGATGTCAATAAGTAATCTAAACGGTTTGTAGTTTTTGAGAGCTGTTAAAATCTTTACGCAGTTGCGTAATTGCATAATACTAGTTACGCGCCTGATTTTTGGTATAGCCAAATGATATTAAATTACTATTATAATATATAATACTATCATATTATAATGAGTATAATATACTGTTACTATGACATTTGTACAAATAATTATTTTATTTGTACACCTAAATGGCTTCTCTCGAGTGTTATCTTTCAAATTTCAAAATATCAAATTTCAAATTGTTTGTTCCTTGAACATTTTAGTTAAACTAGGCCTACATCATTACCACATGGCTTCACGATTCGGTAGTTGAATCCTTTTTGCTTGGTTTGTGTACCATTTGTTAACTATTTCTGCTATTTGTGTCTAGTCAGCGATATGTTTATACCTTAAGGCTTAGGCCTATGGCGTTCTTGGAAATTGAACGTATTTTCTAGTTTTTATATTAATTTCGATAAATGTCTGGTTTGCTACTATAGTATTGTCTGCAGTCAAAATCAAAAACGAATCAAACTACATCTTAGCTACCAGTGACAGCTGGTCCTACCAGCACTGAATTTATAGAGCAATTTTGTTCAGATGACTGCTAAAACTACTACCATTACAGTGTGGAAATTCAAAAAGTTCGGACGCTCGTTCTTCGTACCCCTCCCCACATACTTTCGTCCCCGGGCCCCGGCCTACGCATGGTCGCATGCTGATTGTGCGTACACAATTAAAATCCTAGCGGCGCCGCTGGCTGGCAATGACGGCAACTCTGCAATTGACTTAAAAATGCGTGCCATTTAATCCATTCGTCATAAAATTTTATATTCGCATCTTTAGAATAAAAACAAGCCTTGACCTAGGCGCCTCACAGGCTGCCACACGTGCGGTGTTTTGTAACACATTTATGTCACGTTATCGGGATTAAAACATCTGCAGTCGCTGCGTTTTGGATGCTGTAAGGCTTGCGATTGATATCACGCATTACTGTTAGTGGCTATCGATGAAAAAGTGGAATATTCGTCAATTTCGCGGTTTTTGGTTCCTCTTTTGACTGAACGTTCGTCACGATCCAGTGGAGCGTCTCGGTGCGATGGACGGCTCGGGGTTTGTACTCCGCTACCGCCTTGGTCAGCTGTACGCGGCTCGCCGTGCGCCGGCTGTAGGCCTACAACCAGTGTTGCCAGGTACTTTCCGGAAATCCCGCCCAAAGGCTTCCCAAAATCCGCCCAAAAGTAGCCCAATATAAATTATAGCATAAACAAAATGAAAATAGCTGAAAATGATCAAAATTTATGTAATTATTTACTTCTAATTGAACTTTGGTAACTTGTTTCATCGTAAAGTTCAAAAACTGAATGCGTCTGAACAGGTTAATTTCTTCCTTAACATCTCCAACATTTCACATGTTAGCATCTGAATGTATTTTTCACAGTCTTTGCAATACCGTTTTCCGTACAGCGGACAAGAATGAAAGTAGCCCAAAAAACCGCAACCCGCGGACATCGATTTTTTCCCGCAACTAAAGTTTGAAACTAGCCCAATTGGGCGGGAAAACCGCGGAACTGGCAACACTGCCTACAACCTAATCCGCCGGTGGAACAGCCGGGTGCCACCCGTCTCTGCGAACTTAACAACATTCGCCCAAGGGGCTATAATAGAGAAGCCACTGGCGGTGGGGTCCACCCTACGCGGCGCGTTGTGACTCAGTTGCCAGGGTTCTACATCAATGCCTGCTCCATCGCTAAGCCTCACGCCCTGGAGGGCCTGGACCAGTCGCGGACATGGCTCATCGGGTATGGCCTTGGCCTACTGATCGTCGCCGAGACCCAACTAAAGTCAGACCATCATGGATCCTCTTCAACGTTGGCGGATTCTGCTTCGAACCTCGTCCACGAAAACTTTCGAGAGAAGCTCACCAATTTCAACTACCACCTATGGACGATAAGACCTACTTACTTTGTCACCTTTAGATAGCCTGCGCTGAAACATTATCACCGGACCTTACCAACCTAGCAGTAACTTTGTAAATTGTAACACCAAACATTTATTTCTCTTTGTCATTTTCTGTACCGGGTTGCGGTGTGTCACACCCGTTTGTTCAATAAACGAAAATATATATATATAGGAAAACCTTCAGCTTAACGAGGGCAAGGTTGAGCATGCGGCTGATGAATAGTGCTGTGTACCCGATGCCGACGGTGATGGGCGGAAGAGGCTATCATGCAGCAGCCTCAGCAGAGTGAACTGTCATGGGAACCTTAACGACCTAAATGAGCTAACGTTCACAAATATCATAATTTTCTTGGCTGTCGCGTTGCAAGTGACTATATCGTTGTTTGTTTGCAGTAAAACTAGCGTGTTAAAACATATTTCAGTTACTAGGGCCTACATGTCAATGGTTTAACATTTAAAAACTAAAATAACAGTTAAGGACAGTTTTAGAATGTAAGCTTATAAAAATTTTAAAGGTAACATTCTAATGGTAGGCCCCTAATTCATTGCGAAATTTTTAGTAGGCCTAGTGCAGCTGAATCCATGGACCCACTGGACCCGTGGTTAATCCAGGCCTGATCACGGTTGAGAAAAACTACGTTCTGAAGAGAAAATTTTACACTTTAAAGTTCTTTAAGTGTGTTAGGATTTTACGCCTCGCTGCGTACAGTGCGTAGGCTATAGATGAGGTCAACAGAATTGCGACAATACAATAGCCTAGAATATAGCTGCAATGCTGCACTTGAGTTAGACTCCAAGAGGAACCTGGAGCCAGATCATTATTTTATTTATCTAATTTACATTACTTGTGAAAGCTCGGTCTAGGATCGATGCAAAATTAATCGACGACTACCGTAACGATAGGCCTATAGCCTATACAAAATATGCTGCACTCAAAAGATCCCGAAGTCGACCGCGCGTCGATCGCCTACTCCATCCAGCGCGATCGATTTTCAAATCGCCTTCTATTTTAAAATGAGAAACTCTGGAAATGTAAGTAAGCTACATATAATTTCTCTCAATTAGAAGGTGAGGATGATGACGACGGCGATGAGGCGCTGTTGAAGGGAACCAGCGTAGTAGGCGAATGTTGTTATATAGAGAGGTCGCTGAATGTTGTTTTGCACTTGCGCGTAAAAGCCAACGAGATTTATAGTCTATTGTTAGCTCAATCACAGAAGAGCTAATGGCGTTTTCTAGAAGCGTGATTGGTTAGCTAAACATAGCGTATAAATCTCGTTGGCTTTTACGTGCAACTGTTGTGCGCAAATATTTGGTGTGCATGTCATGGTGTTGTTGGTTCCGTGTTATCAGAATTGAATGTATTTCGTCACTTAAAATTATTCTAGTAAAAATAGTTAACCGGTCTTCAATTGATCTCTACAGTTTTTAATAGTAAGGTTTTGAGTACTGTTAAATAGTTTTCAGTGCCGAAAAAAGCAATAAGCCAAAGACAGTTCCGAGACGCTTGTATGCAGCCCTAATAACCATAACCATGAATTTTAATGCTGAAAATAACATGATTAGTCAAGTTCAAGACATTCCGCGATTGACAAGAAGCAATGGGATCAAAGTCCCGCTGACAGGGTTACCAATGCACATAGAAATGATAGCAATTGGCTATTATGCCATTACCAAGAGTATATTATGGTCTTAACTAGTTAGCTAAAAAATAAAAATTGAAACACTTGTGTCTGCACAAGTACAGTATATGAACACAAAATATGCCTATAATATATGCACACTAGGTAGGTAGTAAGAAAGGAAATAGGGGAAGAGTCGGGGATCAGCATGGTCTTAACTAGTTAGTAAGTGTCCGAAGAGTTTCCGTTTAAATGTAGGATAGAGATGCAAGGAGAATTACGTACAATTGTATATCTATGAGAAGATTATTCCAGGTCCTCGGACGGGCACTTTTAATTGAGAATTTCCATGTTTTGGTTATAGTAGCAACTCCTCTATAATCAGTGGATGATCTACCATATAGGGTTTTTATTGAGATGTCAAGCTAAAGAAACCGACAAAAGTCCTAGGCAAAAGATTATGCATGTGTTTAAATATGAACTCTGAGGTCTGCTGTATTCTAATCTGTTCAATTTGAAGAATATTCAATTTATGTAGTATCGATTTATGGAGAAAGGGGTCTTAATTTACCCAAATAATTCTGGCTGCCATTTTTTGTAATTTAAAGTTAACCTACCCAGAGGAGGTTCATAATTTGAGTGATTGTTCTCACAAGTCTTTCAATATGCTTTGTTATTGAAAGATCTCAAATCTCGTTATTTGGCTGAACAGCATTGGCAATATTTCTCTTCCCTATGTGAGGACAAGCAGAACGGAATATTGTATGCACAGCTTGTATAATGAAAGATTGAGGCATAGTTCATCAGTAGAATGCAACTTTATTGTGGAGTAGTTAAATGTGCTCCCAAAATATTAGCAAAGATTGGCCTGCAAAACTTGATATGCAAAGTCACAAGAAAGCGGTTAAATTAGCCTTTTTGTAAATATTCGTTTATACATATATTATATTGATTTCATTTTTACATGTATTTAAATTTGCTATATCTTATATCATTATATGTTTCATAGTTTACAATTTCAAATGCTGATTTTATTTTACAATTTGACACTGAGTTGCATTTATATATTATGATACAGACAACTTATTGTCTTATTTCAGAACTGAAGCATACATGTGTTAAGTGTTCAATTGCCTTGTGTCCAAAAATGACTAACATGATGACGAGATCAATGGACTTCATACTACTCAAAGCTCGACTTTTAAAGTCGCATCGCAACAGGAACAAATCATTGCCTATCTTTGACAATTTCTCCTTTCTGCGAAGCCGCAAAACTGTCAGACACATCCGCAAGTCCAAAGTCTTCTTCATAATGAGAGGACTTCCTGGATCGGGGAAATCGACGCTCGTTCGAGCCATCAAATCGCGATTCAAGGAAGCGATCGTGTGCTCAGCTGACAGTTTCTTCGTCCAGAAAGATGGTTCCTATGCTTACGACTTCGAGCAGCTTCCCCAGGCACATGAGGAATGTGCAGACTTGGCACAGAAAGCTGCTGAAATGGGAGTGCAGCACATTGTCGTCGACAACACGAACATACTCCGCTGGGAAATGGGAAAGTATTTTAAGTTGGCGAGGGAGTATGGTTACGCCGTCATTGTCGTCGAGCCGAAAACTCCGTGGAAGCTGGAACCGGTGGAACTTGCTGAGAAGAATACGCACGGGTGTACAGTGGAAGTGGTAGAACAGAAGATGAAGAAGTTCAAGGCGGTTTTGCCGATGTACTGGGGCTGGTTCTTTGATGAGACTGTGGCTTCGGAACTGTTAACGTTGGGTGAAACCTGCTTTGACCTGTGCATGAGGACGGTTCCGGAATTTGCAAGCTACATGAACGAACTGGGCGTTTCAAAAGGTTGTCCTGTACAGAAAAATTTCTCATTTTTAAAATCTCAACTACTTTTGGTGATGATGACAACGATGACGATTTATTCATGATGATTTGTGATTATTATAAATTTATTAGTTTATTTATTCATTAGTGATTAAATAATGTGTTATAATCCATGTCAGTCAAATCTTGTCTGACCAGATCTATTATGATCCTGTACTATTAGCTAATCTGACTCCTTAAAATCCAGTCTAAACCATTCCATTAGGATGTAATCTTATTTAATTTCTATGTAAGTATATTTGTATTTCAAAATTTGTACATGATGCCTTGTCTAAAGTGCTTTAGCTTTAATATTTGAATCATTATCTCTAATATCTTGATCTTATCCAATCTTTGTTTTAATTTTATGCTAAATATATAATCTGTTCTAACTTATAATGTGATTTTTTTTATTTCAACTAGGATTGACTCTCCCACTTTCCTTCAAAGAGTTCTACAATCGCCCGAAAGGCAGCCTCCACTGTACTTCCTTCTTCTCCGGAATGAAAAACTACCGAACACCTGGAACTGACGAGTATGCTGATCGTCCTGAGGTCGAGCGCTCAATGGGGAAAGCGTTCAGCATGAAACTCGTTGGAATCATGTTTTCTCCAAGGACTGCAGGAATCAGAGTCATTCTGAACAATCACCAGCTCTCGCTCTGGGGTGCAGAAGATGTCTGGTTTCTGCAACCGCCTCCGAAGCCAAAGACCGAAGATGCCGCCCAGTCGACAGACAGCTCGGAGGTTCTGACGCAAGATGCCCCAAAGGTGCCGAAGCAAAAGAAGGACAGGAAACGAGGAAGTGACATATCGAAAGTTCTGAAGACAGACGAGAGTGATACAAAAAGTGGTGGGGCTGGCTTTACAGATGCTTTGGACATTTCTCTGAGTGATGTGAGTTTTGACATTCTGGTAGATATGGCAACAAATCAAAGTGGCACTGAATTAGCACAAGATCCAAGTGACATCAAAAGTGCACAAGATCAGAGTGGTTACAAAATGTCACCTTATCCAGGTGCCATCGAAACGGCATCATATCAAAATGACATCAAAATAGAACCAGGTCAAGGTGGCACCACTTTGGTGCCAGGTCAAGGTGGTTCTGAAGGTTCAAATGGCCAAGAGTATTCTGAAATAGCACTGGGTGGAAATGGTGTGAAAATGGCACTAGATAAAAGTGGCACCACAGTTACAGTGGCTGCAAGGAGTGCCAAAGTAATACCAGAAACATGTTGTGTTGTAGTTGGGGATGATCGAACTGAAGACAGTGCGGAGGAGATTCTTGACCTGGAAGTGGGAGGGAGTTTTCCATGTGTCTCTTGCTTAGAAAGCAACTCTAGCCAGAAACGTCAATCAGATATTTCTGCTGATAAATTTTTTCCAAGTGTAGAAGATGAAGATATTCCTGCCAGTGAATTCAATCAAATTCCTTCTACATGTCAGGAAGAATTATTGTCTGATATTTCTGCTGAGAACATTTGTCAAGTGCCTCTGATTAATGAAGAAAATAAATCAAATATTTCTGCTGATAAATTCACTCTACTGCCAACAGATATAGCTGATCTACAAGACCATCAAGAACTAATACCCAAGAAAATTAACGAGGTTCATTTGGCTGATTTTCTCCTAAAAGATGTCGAAAGTGAAGATGCTCACAAATTTTCGCAGTCAAACATCTCCACTCGTCAGCCTTTGGAAAACGATACCTCTATTCTGCCCGAGAATTCAATCAATCTTTCAGCTTCAGATATCTGTCCAGAACCCACCCAAAGTAAGGATTCCTCCCCTGTCGAGGGAAGTTTGGATGACGTTCCCAGAATTCAACTGAAACAAGGAAGCCGGGCACACATAACGCTGGGATGCGCCGGATATGGGGCAGTTCAAACCGGTTTTGACCAGATGGAATTACTTCTGTGCGAAGATAGTGGGGCGATGGTTGGTGAGTCTGTTGTAACTGATGATGTCGAGATCACTTACTATGGCGAAGGAAGATGTACAGTCTACTTTGACTGGCCAATCTACAAGAGTGCCCTCTTTACTGGAGAATATTAACTAGAGGTAAATTAGATGAAAACTGATGGAAAGAAACTACATTTATACTGGAATGTATTTATGAAAACTGTGCCCATGGTGTCGACCATTTTCCAACCATCAATAAATAAGATGGAATGAACAATTCAGTTAGGCACTGAGATCGTGTAGCACATTTTTTAAGATGCTACATAAATCCCTGAATACACTGGAAACTAATTTTAATGCATTAACATAACCATAACCATCAATTTATTGCTCCAAACATTGACAAAGTAACATTTTCTTGTACAAAGAACAAAGATCTGTTGGTTGCAAAAGGGAACCAGAAGGGACCAGAGTCCCGCTGGTTAGGGCCACCTATATACATAGTCTGTTTCTAGATGGTTAACAGAGGTTATCTAATACAGTGCAATCATATAATAAGTATCTAGTACATGTACAATTATTAACGTACTAGTACAAAGTATTAAACCTTAACTAAGAAAAACACAAACAGAATGGTATCTAGTACATGTACAATTATTAAAGTACTAGTACAAAATAGCATTGAATTATTGTGATGTAGTACTCAAGTCCGGCCAAGGACTCCCTCGAGACCGATTTTCTGCGGCCTCGGACTGTCACGACTTGGACTGAGACACGAAGCCCCAGACTCGAATTTGACTCGCTGACTTGGTTTCTGAGTCACAATTTCTGGGCAGGACAGACATTTTGCCACCACTACTCTTGGTGGCAATTACAGCTTTAGCTACTAGTGCACCTGTTGGACGTGTGTTTAACAGTGGAAGAATTTTCATGCATCCTCATCTTCGCTGATTATCAAACAAAACTTCATCAGATTTAATGTTTTGAAAGTGTAATTTGCATAAATTACGTTAACAATTCATTCTGTATAAATAGTGCTGTTTTTTTTCTCTGCCATTGAATTGCTTGTTTCAATGTATTTTGATGTTGATGGACTTGGACTCAATCTTTAGTGTCTCGGACTCGGACTCAAACACTTCTGGATGGACTTCTACTCAGACTTGGCTAGATGGACTCGACTCGGACTCTGCTTAGGTGGACTCGGCTGCATCACTGTTGATTTATGAAAACATCTATTATATATTTCAGTCTAAATCCAGCATTTTAATATGTACAGCCATGATCTAAATCTTTATGAACCTGTTGAGTATTATAAAGGCATTTATGTCACATTTAATTAAATGTGCCACAAAGTTGTAACAGTACAATGATATTATAACCTTGTTATAATTTAATACTCGTTATGGAAACCAAAGAGAAATGTTTTGAGGAGGATCTGTGGATGTGTTTTCATATTTATAGAATTCCTCGGCATGCTATGGCTTCCAGTTCACAACTAGGTTTTTTACTGTATTAATATCATACAATGCAGCTGTGATTTGATAATGCCATCCATACAAAGTTTAGCAGTGCACATTTAAAGTGGGGCAAACAGTGAGAGCTATAAGTGGACTGGAACAAATAAGTTTTCAGTTTAGAGAGAAAGACAGTCTCAGTAGGAGAGTTGCGAACATAGGAGGTAGATAGTTCCAGATGAAGGCACCGGCATTTCTAAACTCAGGACTCGTGTTTTTCAACTTGCACTCAAAAAACAGCAAATTTAGCTTTGTCCCAGATTCTTTAAAATCTAAATAGATTTCTATCACAAATTAATTTTTTTATCAGCTCAGCCGCGCCTTATTGGGCAGCGCTCATAGTCGATATTGAATTCCAACATTGGTATGCATAGATTCATTAAGTTCAGACTCGTTCACATACATCGTTTATTTATGTAACGCACATCATTACAACCTAAGAAACGGATCAAAATTATTGGGCTTCTGTGTTTTATTTTCTATTAAATTTCGATGTCTCATTGTGCGTTTGCTAATGGAGCTTAGGCTATACTTACTTCTTTTTAAAATGGCAGTCAACGCGTAATGTCTACATACTTACGCGCAGCGCTCAGACAACTAGGGAACCAGACGAGACCGAATATTTTGAGGTTTTAATATCAGAGTCGGAGAAGTAAAGTTTAAATTCAACAGTTCTTGAGTTAAATTAATAATTTTGTCATGAAATATCAATTGCAGTCTGTTATAGCACTATCACCTTTTCGTTGTTGAGCACTGAAGTTTAACGAAACAGACGTTCGTAGCATTTTAAAATAAATCGCAATATAGAGGTGGTCGAATCGAAATCGAGAAGTTTTTAATAGTTCTACTCTCATAAAAAATAAGCTTTTTGTGTCTGACACTTTTATTTAACGTAGAATTAAATTTCAGGAGTTGCATGTTGTAACGAATCAGTAGACGAACGTACAGTTAACATTCGCACACAATTTTAAAACAAACTGTTTTAATTATCTTATTCGAAGTCCGTGGGATGCGGTGGTGTAGCGGTATTTTCTGTGCCTTGTAACCGGAGGGTCGCAGGTTCGAATCTACCTCAAGCCACTGCGTAGCGACCCTAGACAAGTTGCTCAACCACAGTTATCTGTGAGGAAGGCAATGGGAAACCACTTCGCTCATCTCATCCCCGGGTAGCGTAAAAAGCCAATGGACGTGCCTTTGGGCAGAGAATTCATCAACATCATTCGAAGTTTGACGAAATTTACTGTGTTTTTAAGTGAACATATTGAAAATTTACCAGTGTTATTAGAATCCAGTTAAGTCACTTGTAATCGAATTGCCTTGGAACATAACGAAAGGCTGACTTTTTGGTAGCGGAGTTGATTTTTAATACCCAACGCGACCCGATCCACCACGCGCTGGACCCAACACTACCACTAACTCTGACCAAACCCAATCGTTTACAAGAAGTTACATGTAGTATGAAACCAAAATTAAAATGGTTGTAAAATTTAAGTGAAAACAATAACCTGGTAACTTGATCATGAACATGCCTTTATCATCTACGCCAAATTCGTCACTCACTCTCTCCTCACGCGGTCAACACTCTCGTCCATGCACTGATCTGTACTAGGGTTGACTTCGGCAACTCCATCTTTGCCGGTCTCTCTTCACTAAACCTCTCCAAGCTTCAGTCCATTCTTAACGCTAGAGTGCCCGCCTTATTTGTGATCTCCCAAAGTACTCTCACATATCTACCTTCATTCGGGAAACTCTTCACTGGCTTTCTGTGCCCCAGCGCATTCAATTCAAAATTTTTACATTATGCGCAACTCTCTGCTCGGGGTAGCTCCTTCAGGCCTTAACATCGGTTTCTAACTCCCTGGTCGCTCTGCTCTGCCCTGCCGCCAGAGGCCTTCTGGTTGTCCCTCGCATGCATGGTGCAACTGCTCAATCCAGAAGCTTTGCTTATGTCGGCCCCTCTACTTGGAACCATCTTCCACATGAAATGCGTCTTGAGCTTCAGCCTTTCTCTTCCTCTGTTTCGAAAACGCTGAAGACTATCTAATTTGTTAGAGCCCTGGATCGGGAGCGCCTCTGAATCATTGAGTGACGCTATACAAATGTTCAATTACAATTACAAATTGATCAGCCATTCATTGCAATCATTTTGTTTAGCAAATTAAACAGTCTAAATTAGTCATTGTGGGGCATGACCAGAGTCAAAAAAATTAGTGCTTTCCCAAAACTTTTGAACCACTCTGATTCAACCCATGAACAGCTCTGGATGGTAGTGTTTGAGTTTACAGTGTATCATGTTTGTGCCACTGCACTGAACAGTCCTCTGAGTAGGGATCTTGAAGGGGTGCTATATAAATTTTGATTGATTGAGTCCTGAAACTCAAGGACTACATTTGAGCTTTTGTGGACCTTTCGCATGCTGTCCATGAAAGGCACTAGTTAACATGAACAGTGACTTGTATTAACTTGAAGTTTTTTTCCTACAGGAGTCATGGAAGAATCTGTTCAAAGAGTTCGAGAGCAACTCCAAGACTTCTATGAAAAGCAGATCCTGTTGCCAAATTACCTAGCACAAAAAACATACAGAGACAAGTTGAAAATGCGAGCAAGGGATTTTCTTGATCGTGCAAATCCATCTGAACGGCTTGACACCGTTATTACTCATGTTATTTTGGACCAATCCGCAACAAATCCAAACTGGGGAGCAATTTCATGCGTGATGCTCTGCATGGAACAATATGCCATAAACCTGCTGAACTGTCCATGGAAGAAAGAGTTTCATAAAATTCTGGTATAAAGCATTTTATGTAAAGAAGGTTGTGAAGTGTGTAACAGTATGTGAAATTTAACCCTAAAATCTGTTGATGATGATGATGATGATGATGATGAAACTATCACATCATGGCTTGTTCATAATGAATGAGTATTTAGGTTGACCATCATAGCTACTAAAGGAGTCATTTTTATCGTGGCTAAAATATAATGGCATTAAACATAGTAGTATATAACAGTAACAATTTCCTTAATGTTGCCATCTACTTTGCTTTTCATAGCGTTGCTTGCCAGATCTAAATTAGTTTAATCTATTCTGTTTTCTGATCTTTCAGGCACAAAGCATTATTAAATAGTGACAATAATTATGATTATTATATGCTACACAACATGAAGAATGTGTGGCACGGTGGCCGACTGGTTAGAGCGGTTGACCTGTAATGAAGAGAGTACTTTGATTCTCATACAAAGCGATTACTGTGTAGGGACCAAGAGCAAGTCCTTTGCACACAATTGCTCTGCAATATAATTGCATCTGTCAAACCGAGGCATGTGCACTTCTGAGCTTTGAACCACCTTTGGAAGATGGGCTATATCAAATATAGTTTTATTGTATTGTATTGTACGAATGTACCGTAATCTTTAGCAATCAATGAAACTGTTCTCTTACACAGTCCTCTTGCAAATAGCACTTGCAAGTGCTTCTGACTAGCTGCTATATCTTGAAGAGGTGCTATAAAAATTTGCAGAATAAATTAATGAAAGATAATTTTCAAAGAATAAAACTAACAATTTTTCAATTTCAGACATACTCTGGATTTTACAAAACAAAGCTCAAGTCGTGTTTACAAGATTCTGCTCTTGAGAAACTGTTTTCAGTTATTTGGTATCAGCGAATTGCAAACTCTCTTGTCCTCAAATCTTTGCCTCAGCAGTCTGTTCTGGTTCGTGCTGCTCTCAATTTCTACCTAGCTGCCATTGAGTGTGAAAACTACAACAAGGTGTATGCTGCATTCGAATCAAGAGGCTTATCGACTGTAGGCGCTATGCAGTTTCGACTTGCCAATCGTGGCAGTATTCAGACTTGCTGCGACATCATAAAGCGACGTTCTGGCACCACAGCGGAAGAACCATGGGAAGAATTAACAGGTCGGAGTGCAGTTCCATCGTGTGCTGCGGATATAGACACGTGCATGACCACAGGTAACTGGAAAGACCCTTGTGGAACAAACCATTCACCTGGAGTCGAGAACAACTCTGTATGGGAATGTGCAGGCACAATTGAAGAGCATGCGGAAATTAGCAGAGAGTTGCTCCCTGAGTTACGGCCTCAACACAAGAGCCCGAGAGAGAGGCGAAGAGAGAGCAGCGGGCTGGCTGAGGATATCGAACAAATAAGGCTAGTGCAGGGACCTGTGGTATCCGCGTTTAATGATTCCTCTGTTTACGAGTCGTTTTCGAACGCTGAAACTAAAAAACTCGCAGAATCTGCATATGAAGATCACACAGAATCTGAGATTTCAAAAGAACAACATCCAAAACTAAGTCATCTGGCTGGGATACATCAAGGCCAAACGAGTCACCATAGCAAATGGGTAGACAAATTTGACAGAATTCCAGCTGGAAACAGAGGAGAAACAGCGGACACAGACAAAGAGTATCGTCGATTTACTTCAATCCAAGACTGCAGCACAAACTCGGAACTCTCACTGAATGAGAAAACCAATAGACAACTGTCAGTTAATGAAGGAAGTCATCAAGTGATTTCAGAAAAACACAAAAAAAGTAAACGCCTAAAACAGGCAACGCAGAAAGGTGGTATGGGAAAAGTGCCACAATGCGACAGAGAAACTGGGAATCGACAAAGTGTAAAAACAGCTCAACGTAAAATGCAGAGAGATTCAGAAGCGTACGATCTCAATCAGGAACAGCAGTGTAGTGGAGGGATGGTACAGTGGCAGTGCGAAGCATGCACTCTCGTAAATAAACCGTCTGAATCAATCTGCAGGGCTTGCAATCGAAGTCGAAATTGTGCCGACGAGAAACCGCTTAAAACCGGCGGCCGACAGTGCAATCAGTGTACTTTCGTCAACTCCAGCGATGCTCAGAAGTGCGAAATCTGTGACAGTGACCTCATTGGATCATCAACTTATGTCTAGTTGGTTTGCTGTTTGGGATAACTGTACATGTATGTGTGCTTAAGTTGAAAGACTGGTTTATTAGGTCTGGTTACTTGTATCTCAAGAACCCAACCAAGTTGTAGAGAGGTGACATTGCTACATGAAATTCATGGAAGCAGGTCGTGGTGGTTAAGAAATTTGCAACCTGTACGCAAATTGTATTAATTACCAGGTCCATGTTATGCTAAAACGTTTGACATCTATAAGAACAGAGAACAGTCTGGGACATGGTTTAAAGAGTAAGTCCGAGTGAAATTTGAACGGAAGTTAGTTAGGTTCTACTGTTATTGTCGTACAGCTGCCTGCAGACAAAGCTCAATATTTCAAGCGTTTTAACTTTTCAGTTTCTACAATTTCTGTTTCACCATTATGCAACTGTGCCAAGCATTTTCTTTTTTTCACAGTGTAATTACGCCATTTCATATTTTTGGTATTTATTTCACAAGGTATTTCGATACTTTCGGAATAAGAACTTTTCTGTCCAGAGATTAGGCATTATCTGGACTGGTCATCAGGCTTTAGAAACTTTCTGGTAATTAGAAATGGCTACTACTCATGCATTCTTATTGTTAGTATTAGCGAGTTTTTTTTACCAAAAAGTAGAAACGAGCCCTCTCGATTTTAAAGTGTATACTATACCTTTCTTCTGAAATTACAGTTTGATAAATAATTTTTCAACAAATATGTAACCGCTTCATTATAATGCAAATTCTGATACAGTAATCAGAGACGGATTCCAAATCTAGTTCAGTGTTGGAAATGACATAATCATAACACACCTTTGTTATAAGGCATAAAGGAAATTGTAGGAATTGTTATATTTATTGATTGATTTTGTTACTAGGTTACACATCAGTACAGTATTATGGCAAGGTCTGCTGCCTTGCGTTGTAGGTTTTAAGTAAGTAGAGAACATCACCTTGTTTTCTGGGTTTTTTAAAATTACTGCATTTTTTTTGAATATTTAATTACTGACGAATTTGACAAACAATACACAAGGGAAAGACTTTCTGGAAAAGCTGTTTGTGCTGTTAGTTGCTCTATTGTAATATTTTTGTTTTTTACTAAACTTATACAATTTTCATGATGGAAATCACTTCTCTTAATAAAATTATATACATATTATGGATTCCTTAGTGGATGGAATAATTAATGTGATAAGTGGATTGAATAATTAATGCTTAATGATTTTCATATTAATCGATCAGTTATTAAATAATTGATTTATAGCAAATTGATTGATTGACACATTTGACAGATCTCCAGTCACCTGTGGTTATGCAAATGTCTAACCATTTAATTGATCAATGGATTTATCATTTAACGAAATGATCAACTATCAGATTAAGCTTGCTTACCTAACTGTCAATTAAGGGATTGATCTATTATCATGTTGATCAGTAGCAGGTTGATCGATAAACAGACTCATAACTAAGATCAATCATTTAATATATCAATTTTCTAAAGCATAATTAAGAACCCATTGTCTTTGAATCATCTTGGCTAGGTCAAAAGGGCAGTGATTAATGTTAGGGGTATTTACTTGTGTCATTTCGGGTATGGCACTTAAGCTGAATGGCTCCAATGACCAGTCAAAGCCGGCTGTGATAAGGGTATCCAAGAGTGACATTTCACAGCGCCTTTGACGTGTCACAGGTCGCGCAACATGTACTGGTCAATTTATTTACAATTTCCATTAGGATCTCTTGCATAAGAAACCACATGGAGTGTTCTCTAGGAAGGAGTCCCAAGTAAAAGGGCTAGTTGCAACATCCTGCTCCAACATTATTATTACTACCATTACTAGTATGGTACTAGTTAGTATAGTTACTACTTTTTTGCCATGACTATTATTACTATCATGTGTGCATGCTAGAGACGTCATCTTCTCAGCCTTGGCAAATGACGATGGTGACTCACTCATCATCCATACTTCACCAACAGTGTACTCATAGCCGAGTTAGCTTGGAGTCACCACTAGAAAACAGCTGTGACAGTGTATATTCGATGTACTTAATTTATAGTTGAGCATGCTAGTGGAGCAAGCTATTTATATAGCCCCTGAACCTGTACCTACTCAAAGTCAGGCTTTTACTGGGCATACGCATAGCACCTTTCATGAATCCTTTAAGTCTTGCAAATAGTGAAATTAACTCAATTTGTCACGTCATTTGGCCTACATGTATATATTAATATTCTAACCGACCGCCTGGTCCACTTGCCACCATAATGTAATTGTACAACAAAGCATAAATGTTAGCGTGAATTTATGTAGCACCATTTTCACGTTGTAAGGTTGCCACATGACAGTCAAAGCAGGCTGTGATGTGTCTATTCACTCAACATATCACAGTCACTTTGGCCGCAACAAGGCATTTCGTTGATCCAATACAGCATTCCTTCGAACGAAACCGATGTGTGAGGTCGTGGCATATGATTTGCTTCCTGCACCGGATTTGCTTTCTGCACCACAGGTCACTAGAAGCAACAGAAATAAAACCAGATAAAAATTACCACAGCGAAACAAAAGCTAAAAACAGCCAATAAATACCAGCTGAACCTAGCATCCTAGAAATAAAATATAGCTATATATAGCTACACAATAATGAGCATAGGCTAAAATAGTCACATACAAATCAACTAAACTGCAATCCAGATATATCAAAACATCTTTAAAAAATAGCTATAGGCCTACAGAAATCGAAAGCAGCTAAAAAATAGCAGCCCATAAAAACTAGCAAGAGAGCCACATTGAAACAGACAGAGGCTAAAATAGCCAGACAAAAACCAAGCTAATACTACCATCCAGCAATCACAACCAGACTCCAGTTAAAATCATCATCCACAAAGCAAAACTAGCTACGGTAATAGCCATCCAGACATGTGAATAACATCGATCTTTGACATAACTAGTTTATTTTGTCAGAATTCCTTGAAAAGACGGCAAGTCACTGATGTTACGAAGGAGCCCCAACCAGTCAAAGCGGCTGTGATATGATACCAAACAACGTATCACAACCACCTTGACCACTCTGAGCTGCTCTTCCTCTTCTGTGTTCCAGATATTTAGTCGAGTCACGTCTGCACAATGGCCACAGAAATTCTGAATCCCGACAGCTTTGTATTCCGATAATTGATTTAGATTTGAAATGCATAGCATGGGAAGGGGAGAATTTTCCCAGTTGGAATTTCGAAGGGAATTATCCTGATCCAAGCTGGCTGTGATACGATTATGGGACCCGAAAACGCACAACAGCCACTTGAATGTTGACAAGACCCAAAAACCGTTTGGTGGCTTCGATCAACCGGATTGAGAAGCTAATGAATGATCAAGATGTTGCAGGTTCAAAGACCAGTGGATGAATGGCTCAGAGCATGGTTCATCAAGGCTGGCTGTGGTAAGAGCCAAACAATACTACAAACCAGCGTTGACTCCACCACTGAGCACTCGACTCAACTCATGAGCACTTGGCTCAACTCTCGATAAATGTGCACTTGATTTGTGAGCCCTTGGTCAATAAGCGCTCAACTCAACTTGTGAGCAACTTAAACAACTCTAGCATTCTTACACGAGTACTTGCCTAAACTAAAAACCATTAGGCTCAAGCAATGAGCATTTGACTCAACCAAAATGTAAATTGATTTAACCACTGAGCACTCAACTGTGTCAGCCCTCTAAGAATGAGCACTTGACTCAACTGAGCAACTCACTACACGAATCAGCACTTGATTCCACCAATTAGCACTTGGCTCAACTAACAAACATTATTACTCTAGACTAACTCAATTAATGAGAAACTTACGAAATGCGCACTTAATTTCAGAGCACATAGCAACAGATTGAGCAACGGATATGAAGACACAGATTTCAAGAAGGACAAGGCAACAAGATGAACTTGAACAAAGCATCTCACTACCCTGTCTTTCATGAAGTCAAGTCCCAACCTCCATCTCCTCAGGAACAGTTTGCCTCACCCAATCACTTCTACAGTGCTGACTAAGTTGCACAGAACTGACAGTTCACTCTCACGGCATGTGGTGGGCGCACAGGGAAATGATTGTCCCATTATTCAATTGGTGCTGTTGGCACAAAGAACCTTCACCCCAACCATATCTCTGACGACCGTTTCTACGTTATTGTTATTTTTTCTCCAAGGTACAAGTGATACCTTGGGACTTAGATGGCTCTAGAAAATAGTTACAGCTGGCTATTATTATTATTATTAATTATTATTATTATTATTATTATTATCTGATTTAATCAAATGACTTCTACAGCACCCTCATCATAATGTTCAAGACATGTCTATGGTAGCTTCGAGTAAAAAATTACAATAAAAAATCTTAACCCCTTGAGAAAAGCCAGGTCAAAAGTAGCAGTAGTGGTATTAGTATCGGTAGAATTAGTAAATATTAGTAGTAGTAGACGCTGTGATAGTAGTATTAGTTGTGGTAGTACTCAGGGCTTTTTTAAGGAATTTTAGAACTGCACAACCTCTTCTCTCTTTTCAAAAACCAATGGTAAATTGTTCCAAATTGGTTGATAATGACCTTTTTTAAGCAATTTTGCACTGCACAAAAATGCTTTTACAGTTGCACAAATTGATTTAGAACTGCACATTTTGTGTAGAACTGCACGTTAAAAAAAGCCCTGGTAGTACTAAATAGGAGTAGCATCAATTTGTTTTTATCATAACTTTTTTATCTTACGTAAACTGGGCCCAATGCACAAAAGTTTCAGTAAAAAGTACCAGAGTACAGGCTGCCACGATAAAAAGGAACCAGCTGAAAACACGCCCACGTACAAGGTGCCGACGCAAAAGGTTCGGATGCAAAGGTGCCGACGCAAAAGGTGCCAGATTATCGTGCCGCAACAACCATAGGCGTCCATCGTTTTCCCGCTCCGGACAACCTCTCCGCCCCTGTTCATAATCGACGTAATTGCCCGACAGCGTTGTTCGCGACCCTCAACGGGATGCGATTCCGCCGAGAGTCGCCAGGCGGCCGCGCGATCCCACCCGGCGGCGCCCACCCAATCCCCGCGCAATTAATCTCCGACGGGCAAAGGATCCGGGCTCGCAGCGCCGACCCAGACCGCACGGCAACACTGTGTAATTGTTCCGACGAAGATGGCATTATTGATAAGTATTTTACGACTCCCCCTACACGGTCGGCCGACGACGAAATCAGCCGACCCTCCTCCAAAACCGTTCTATCGCAAACGCTGCCAGCCGATCGCAATCGAGCCAGGCAGGATGGCAGTCCGTCCGGGATGAAGGTATATCGCAATATCAGCAATTTCGGTGCCGAAACGTGAAAGATGGTGACAAGGTCCGTTCGGGAACGCAAGAGTTCTAGTGTTCTGAAAACTGGGAAAGATCTTGTCGTGGAAAACTTCTGATGAAGAGGAGTTTGGAACACATTGGAATCCCTGGACGTAGCAGAATTTTGTCAAAAAGCTGGAGTCGGGAAAATAAAGATGAGCCAGTTAAGAAAAACTAGACTTAGGAACGCCATAGAAGTCCTTTGCCTTTGTTCCTCCCAGATTTAAAGCACTTTCCATGTGGCAGTCATCTTGTGCCTTCAGGGCACAAGTGCTCTCATGGCCTTCTCTTAATACGACAAGGTTCCAGAAATACTTTCAGCTAAACCTAAGATGCTTTTCTTTTGCTCAACAAAGCAATCACTTAATCTAGCACTAAGGCAACCATGGGTATAAAGTGTTAGCAATTTCATTTTCTTAGCCTCAGCATATTTGTTCATTCATTCTGAGAATTTATATAGCACGTCTTCAAGAGACCTACTCAGAGCTCTGCACTAATCTATTATGATGTAAAATTACATCAGTTAGCAAAACAATGCACATTAAGCTAGAAGAATCACCAGTGGCAGGCACACACATGTGGAACAGATTCAGTCTAAAGCCAACGGATGGCATGAATGTTCAGTCTCTGGGCAAAGTGAGGGTGGGTGTCCAGACCTCTTCCTCACAGTCTCATCTTCCCACCAACACTGTACAATTTTTATTCATCATAGCTGAATTGGATAGTGGGTACAGATGATACAGAAATATCGAACCAAATAACTGCCTTGGCAGGGATTTGAACCCCCCAACCTCTTGATTGACAGTCCAGCACACTAGCCACTACACTATCAATCACTTCTGAATGCAAGTCACAATCTAATGTTGTTAATATGAAGACTTGTGAGATCATTTAGTTTCCTGATGGTGTTAGAAGGGCTATGATTTGAGTAAACAAATAAGTAAATGCCCAATAAGTACATGACTCATAGGATTGGCAATGGATTTTGAAGGATACTGCTGCTCAAGAGAAAAGTACATCATAACAGACAACCACCAGGAGGCATTAGACACAAATAAATACATTTTACATCCACAGTAAATAAATGCATAAATAAAACCCTATCAGTTTATAATCGACCAGAATTAAAACCAAAACAATTTATAATTAACAATAAATAAAAAAATTAAATCCAGTACATTTCTAATCAGAACTAAATAAATAAACAATTAAATAAAAGCAAATAATCTTCTGATATGCAATAGCTCTGATATAATTTATCATCATTGAAGACTGATTCCTAATTAATTAATCAATTTTAATAAACTAGTCAATCACATCTAAAACACTCACAGGTCAGTGACGGCTCTAATTCTGAAGTGCCACAATCGATCAATCAATACTGTAAAATTTCCCAACTTTTAAAATAAATGCGCTTTAAAATTTCCCAGTTCAGCATCGACGCCAAATAAATTGGCGCCAATCCTTTGACCTCGTAATTTTTTCAGACTTAGGCGATTGACCTCAATGACCCGACCTACAAACTTCTAAAATCAACTCCCGACCGCGAAACTTGTTTCAGTCGACGTTTTCGTCGTCTTTGTGTTAATCATCGTCGTCGTCGTCATCATCATCATCACCAAAATGAATCGTCACGCTTATCTAGGTCAGAGCCACTGACTGCGGCTGGCAGTGTGAGATGCTTCAGCAACAACAACTGGCGGGATGCGGTCACGTGACCGCCATTGTGTAGACGACAAAAACATTTCGACGTCGAAAAAAACCGACGCCTCCTACAACCACGTTCGGGTTTCGCCCCTATTGACCCAAGGGGAAGCCCCGGGACCACGATGGGATCAATCGAGCCCCTGACATTTAAGAAAATCCTCTCCGACAATAAAGAGCCGTTCTCCGAGGAGCTGACTGGGTCTAACGCTCGGAATGGACTCACAATCGGACAAAAACAGCGTCAAAAGACTGAGAAAATTCACTTACCGTCCTGAAGAGGCACGCTTGGCGTCCCTTGGTCGTACCCTCTGATCGCGAGGGGTCCGGGGTGGACGGTAAACGGGCAGAAAAGTTAGATAATCCGAAATGAAACGAGGGCAAAACAACCGACCTGCCATGTTGAAACATAAATAAATGAGCGTCCATTTCAAAACGACGACTCTGATTGGTCGGTGCTTCGGACGCGAGGGACGCCATTGGTCGGCGGCTGGATGACGTAAATGTGATTGGCCGAATATTTATATCTACATGAATAATTAATCGAAATAGATTAATATTCATGTAGACGCTCGGCTGGCTACCGAGGATGAGGAGGATGGGGGATGCGTTGGAATCTACTGGAAGGAAGAACGTCCGATGATGACTATGCCGCCTTCTCCCTCTTCGAAAGTGCAAGGCTTAGCCTCGTCGGCCTCTAGGCTGGCTGGCTTGGCCTGGCCTGGCCTGACCCGACGGGCAAGGCAAAGTAGCGGGCTGGGACTGGGAGGCTGTGGTAACCAGGGTAACCGTCAGCAACATCGAAGGCGGTTTGGATTAAGGTAACATTTGAAAACTGGCGGCTGAGAGTTTTTGCTTCAAAGATGGCACGAACTAGACCTCAAATCCATTCTCCACCTAACTCCGCCAATGTTTGATAATTTTCGGGGTTAAGGGGTGGTGCTGAATTTGATGGGTTGGTGAATGAAAGGTGAATAATTTAGTCTTCTTGTCGATATTTTAGGGTTTTGGTTATTTGGTACCGTTTTAAGTTCCAGACGATCGTCGATTAGTAGCTCTTACACCGGAAAACTTCTTTCGAATATTCGGCACGTCTTCTATGCACCCATAGCCAATTCAGCTATAATGAGTACACCAGTGCCGACAGTGTTTCCGTTAACGCCCAAACGGCCATTTTTACGTCCGTAAAAAACGTCAAAAACGTCCAAATTTTTCGGTTTGATGGGCAAAAGAAATGAGCAACGTCCACAAAATTCTTGGTCAGGGAGTAAATACGTCCTCTTTTTGGACTCTAACGGAAACACTGAGTGCCGACCTTTGGCACAGGCAAAGAAGGCAGTTGCTTGGGGCGCCAAAATCTAGGGAGTGCCAGTAGGCCTAGGGCCTATGTGTTTTAACAGTTTTATGTTTTTCGCTTTTTAGCCATTGTTTTAATTACAATGATTATTTTCACTTGAATTCAAAACGTTCGCTTATGGAACAAATGTTAAATAATTATTGATTTTATTGCATCTTTCAAGTAATTCAATTTCAGGCACCAATTATTTCACGCCAGTCTGTACCATGGCCCTCCAGATAATAGCCATGTCTGTACTCTCTAATCTGTGGCTGTAATTATAGTCCTGATCGTCCGTAAATCTGATGCTGACAGTGACATCTTTCGACTGAAAATGCCAACAATAAAAACACACCTGTGGGCCTCTAGGCTTATGACACAGGAAAGACTTAATTCGAAACGCCTGAAGACTGCTTTAGCTTTGCTGTCTGTTGAGGAAAATGTAGACCAAACGGAGATTACGGAGATAGGCTACTATAAGTGATTTTGCAAGAAAAGTATTTTTAAAGTAAAACCAAACTCATTTCAGTTTTGATAAAAGGGCCGTCCATAAATGACGTCACGCACCTAGGGGAGGGGGGTCGGAAATTTGTGACGAGGTGTGACATTTTCACTTGGGGTCAGAGAAGTGTGACAAATTCACACCAGGTCTATGTTATTAAATTTAACAATTAACAACAATTTAAGCACCAATTGATAACAGCACTAATTTTGAGGATTAAATTTTCATTGTTTTTTTAATTATTTTAATGCATACGGGCACCATTATTAATAAATCTTTTAATTATTTCAATATTTGGTCACCGTTAGATTTTAAAATATTCATGCTTTCCCTATTTGTTCCATGAAGGGAGCATTTTGCTTCGCCATGGAAATTTGGTTTAAGGGGGGTCAGAGCTTTGTGACGTCATTTTCAGAGGGGTGTTACTTTTTGTGACTATAAGTGTGACGAGGGGAAGGGGTTCAAAATCGGTAAAATTGCGTGACGTCATTTATGGACGGCCCCAAACTGAAACCTGACGGAGAAAAACTATAGGCCTACAAGCCAGAAAGATTTCTGAATTCTGACTAGCCTACTTCAAGAATAATTCTTTGTAATAAATAAATTTTTCTTTCTACGATAGGCCTAATTTAATTCGAAGTGTTTGTATACTGTCGTTTCCAAGTGGTGCCAGTCCCAAGCCTGGACAAGGAGGATGGGATGTCAACGAACCTGGCAGCCATAAATGTCGCTAAATACTGGAAACCATTCATTTTAACCCCGTTCAGAAGGGAGGCTTAAGAAGTGCATGTGTTGCTTTAGAGACAATGGCATATATTGCGTTAGGTTACTTGGCCAGACCACTACGCACATTTGTTCATCAATGTCTGCTGATAATGATTACGACGACGCTGGTGGTGGTGGTGGTGGTGGTGATAATAATTGTGATGATGATGACGACTGCGATGATGATGACTGATGATGTTGATGATGATGACTGTGATGATGATGATGATGATGATGATGATGATGATGATGATGATGATGACTGTGATGATGTTGATGATAATGATGACGACGATGATGATGACGATGGTGATGATGATGATATTGATGATGAGGACTGTTATGATGACGATGATGATGATGATGACGATGACGATGATGATGATGATGATGATGACTGATGGTGAAGATGATGATGACTGTTATGATGATGATGATGATGATGATGACTGTGATGATGATGATGATAACGATGACGACGATGATGATGACGATGGTGATGATGATGATATTGATGATGAGGACTGTTATGATGATGATGATGATGATGATGATGATGATGATGATGACTGATGATGAAGATGATGATGACTGTTATGATGACGATGATGATGATGATGATGATGATGATGATGATGATGATGATGATGATGATAACAGTGATGATGATGATGATGAAGATGAAGATGATGATGACGATGATGATGATGATAACAGTGATGATGATGATGATGATGATGATGATGATGATGATGATGATCGTGATGCTGATGATGATGATGATGATGACGACTATTATGACGACTAATATGGTGTATCCTTAACACACTAGCTGAATTTTTTTTATCTCTGTAAGCATTAGGAGAAACCACACACAGAAAACAACGCAAGCCATGTTAATAAAATTCATTTGCATGTATAGAATACGCAATAAGCCTTCTGTTAAAGAGCAACAGATTGTCAATTGCTGGCCAATGGCTGAAAGACAGTATACGAATCCCACTGCTCGTGCTTAACATAACATAACAATTAACATAGCAAAGCATGACAATATAACATAACATTGCCCATATTCTATAAGTTGCTTACATCTCTATGTTTCAGCCGTGGCTGGGCTGGGAGCGACTTTAAGTAGGATCCTTGAAGGGGTGCATTTTCGGAATGAATAAATGAATGAATAACGTGACAACACAACATAACATAACAGCATAGCATAACCACATAACATAGCAACAAAACATAACATAATAACACAACATAGCAGCACAACATGACAACATAACATAACAACATAACATAACAATATAACAACAATATAACATAACAATATGACATAACATAATAACACAACATAACAATGCAACATCACATCGTAGCAACTTCACATGACAACAGCATAACATAAAAACATAACAACATGACATAACAACATAACATAACATACAATAGGTCTTAATGGTTTACAAGACATACACTCAAATTTAGAACCTCTACGAGTTGAATTACAATGCTTCGTTCTTTGCTGAATGCTTAGGTCATCAGCTGGCTCATAAGAATTTGTCTGTAAGGAAAGCTGAATACATAGATCACACCAGAGCTGTTACTTCCATTGGCCAATTCCTAATTATTCAAATACTAAAAGCGCGTATAGGCCTATGTCGGAACTAGAGCAGGGGTCTCCAAAGTACGGCCGCGGGCCACATCCGGCCCGCTAAGGCCTTTAATCTGGCCCGCGGAACTCTCCTTGAAGAAACAAACTGAATTGGGAAAATTGAACATTTTAACGCCGCTGTACTCTGACATGCTTATTGCCAAAATCCATGTCGCTGTTTGCAGGGGCGTCTACACCATGTAAACCTGGGAGCAAATGCTCCATCCAAGAAATAGGGGGAGAAGACCCCATTGCGAAATTAGGGGAGAAGTTCACATTTTTATGTTGTACCATGGGAGGGGAGCGGAGGGGTAGTTGCTCCAATGACTTAGGGGGATAGACGCCCCTGGCTGTTTGTAAGGCACTGTGCCTGATATGCAATGACACCATTGCAGTGCTTAAAGAGTACACTATTTGGAGACATTATGAATCCAAGCATTCATCGCATTACTCACAATTTACTGGACAGCTGCGCACAGAGAAATTTTTCTTCTGAGTTTTGGCCCGTGGAGCTTTAGAAAGTCAGCAATGTGGCCCACCGCTGGAAAACTTTGGAGACCCCTGAACTAGAGCTCTTCCTACCCTACAAGCATCACCAGAATACATAGATCAAAGTCAGGACTGTCCTTCCCATTACTGATTGTCATAACGAACAAAATACACATTGCAGATAACACAGAGCTGCACCTCCCTTTCAACTATGACTGAAAATATAGATCGAAATCTGAACTGTCCTTCTCGTTGCTTACTGATCCCTGAGTGCTCTTCAGGCCCAGTGGTCATTTTCGACCCCCTTAGAGTTCGTAAGGTAAACAGTCCCCGACTGAACTCTCAGCCCCGTTGTCGCACCCTGAGGTTGGTAGACGTGTCCAATCGATGAGTTGGGCAGGCGTACGTGGACCAGCGTATTTCCGGGCGTCGGATACTGTCCTTGAAGTGATGTCCTCGGATCCAGCCTAGGTGCAGCAGTGACCTTGATCGTCGTGACACCGTTGACGTCGGTGGCAGTCAGTCCTGCGTTCGCATCAGGGCCCGCCTGGATCGTGGAACCGGAACCGGAAGCCCAGTTGACCCTGCTCGAAGTGTTGGTGATTGTGATTGGACGCGGTGGAGATTCGGAACGACGGAAAGAGAGTGGATCAGGAGTGGCAGACCTCGAGGAATCCTGCGCATTCTGGATCGCCAATGAGTGATTCACCGAAACCGGATTACCTGAAACTAAAACCGGATTCGTCGAAACCAGATTCACCGAAGTGGAGTGCATGGAATTCGTTGTTGGCGAATTCGATGGAAACTGATGCATTGGAACCGGATTAATTGGAACCTGATGCCTTGGAATAGGATTCACTGGAAGCGGATTTTGTGGAACCAGATTATGTGGAACCGGATTTTGTGGAACCAGATTATGTGGAACCGGATTTTGTGGAACCAGATTATGTGGAACCGGATTTTGTGGAACCGGATTTAGGGGAACCGGATTTAGGGGAACCGGATTTTGGGGAACCGGGTTCTGTGCAATAGTTTGGTTTTGTGGGACGAAATTTACTCTGGATAGATTCGCTGAAACTGCATCCTCCGCTGAAACGAGATTTTCTTGTTTCGATGCAGCCGAAACGATATTTTTCGGCAACTGAGCTAGTGAAACGGCCTCTGACTTCTGTATTTTTGGGGAAACACTGAGCTTCTCTGGCAGTTGATTCGTAAGCTTCTGTACAGCCGAAACTGAATGTTTCGGTTTTTCCTCCTCTGATTTTGGTGGTTCGGGAGTGGAAACACGCTTTTCTGCTAGATGATTAACCGAAACAGGATTTCCTCGTGGTTCCAACGAAGCACCAATTGCAGCCGAAACCGGTTCCTTTGACGCGTTGAGAAGTGGAACTTGTTGCTTTTTCGTTAGTTCCGGTGTCGAAACCCGATTCGTAAGAACTGGTTTAGGCGAATCGCAACCGTTCCTTGGCAAAGGACTGTTTCGAGCACTGGACGGAGCCGCCGAAACCAGCGGAACGGATTCATTCTTAATAGGACCGTTTCGGGCAGGAGAATTTGAGACTTTTTCTGGCGGCCCTCTAGTGACTGCAGGCGTTTTAACAGCCGGGGTCTTCTTGGGAAGGACTTTAGGCGGTGGGGACTTTGGTCCTACTGGGGTAGCATCCACGATTGGGGCCTGCAGTGCCAAGGTCCTGGCTGGCTTAGGCGCGTCGCCCGTGTGGTTCTGACCGGACCCAGTGTTTTGGGGATGACTCGGTGGCGTTTCAGTCGCGGTCGATGGTTTTGGTGTTTCGGTGGTTGTTTCGGCAGTCGCTTTCCGTTTCAGCGGAGAGGACGCGAGGCGAGTAGCGACAGCTGGAAGGAAAACTTCGCGAAGGTTCTGGACCATTCCATTCGACTTCGATCCCTCTTCCAACGGATTTGTGTTCACCGTTTCGGCTTCAGGTTTCGCAAATTTTGTTCCAGATTTTGTTTCCGTTTTGAATTCTGTTTCGGGTCTTTGTTCCACGCCCTTCTTTACAACCGGAAGAGGATTCGCGGGTTCCGCTTCGTTGCTAATGGCAACGGATGCTCTTTCCGCCATCTTGCGTTCCCTGATCTTCGCTATGTCCTCGTATATCGGTTCTTCCCAGTACCCGTCATCTTCCGGTGCCTCGCCATGTCCTTGAACAGCGAGCAAGGTCTGACCCTTAGCGGAAGCCGTCTCCGAGATGATCAGCGTCGCCTCCTGGGTCTCCATCTTAGTATTCGATGTGGAAGCGGAATCCCAGGCATCTCGAAGCCCATCCGAAGGCATCGAAACGGAAGTGGGTCTTGTGCGTGGAGCAGGAGGGTCCCCACCCTCCCTCACGTACCTGTAGATGTCCTCGATCTCTTCGAAGAGCAGTCGTTCCTCTTCAGCGTCGTCAGGGCCTGCTTTCGACGCCGTCTCGGTTTTCGACGCCGCCTTCCCTTTAGAGATTGCGGTTGGAACGGGCTGATCGACGAGGATGTGCACGCTGTTCAGGTAGCTCTTGATCGAGGTCTCACAGCGCGCACGGCAAACATCGAACTCGCTGCTCTTCCGCAAGGTCTCCCAGTTGCGCGCCGGAGCCAGGGTGAGCGGCTCGCGCGTCGAGACGGTCACCATCTTGTTGTCCTTCAGCGGAAGAGGAAGTAGAAAGGCGGTCTCGTCCGTGTAGGCACCCATCAGGCGAAAGACGGGGGTGAAGTTGCGCTGGACGCGAGCTGGAATCACTCCATGAACGAGCCGTACGACGATGGGCAGGCGGAACTTCTCCATGAGGCCTTGGATGCTGTGGACTCCAGCGATGTTCGTTGGTCCTGCGATGGGACTGAACTGTGAACGTAGATCGAGGGGCAGGTAGACGTACTCCCCGCCATCGTTGGAGCAGCGCAGGTATCGCTTCTTGGCCACTCCTCCTCGACTGCCCTGGAAGGCGACTTCGACCTCACCCCGCAGCGTCAGGCGCTCTCCGACGTTCAGCTGGCGAAGTCTCTCCGTCGAGAGGTCCTCTCCAGATGGACCGGAAACGGGTGCCTTGAACGCCTCTCGGACGAGACACTGCTGCGGGGCCGCCTTCGAGAGTTCCTCCACTCCCTGGATCGGTTGGATCGGCTTCGCGTCCTCTGAAAGAACCTCGAACCAACCGCCGTAGGTGACCGGGAACGAGTACTTCATCCCGCGTCCCTTTCGGCTGTTCTGCCTAACGACGTCGCCCAGGCCCTTCTGCTTAACCCCCTCGGCGAGGACCTTCTGTCCGGTTTTGACCTCGTGGATGTAGACGACCTGCTGACCCTGACCTTGACTCTGACCTTGGCCGATTCCGCGGTATGTGCCTTTCTGGATAAGGGCAATGGCCGGAAGAGCATGTCGCTTCGGGAAGTCCTTCAGCCGGCACAGCTCCTCGCTCCAAACTGCCGTCGAACCTAAACCGTTCTCCGTAATTTCGGTCATCTTTCCTCTGATGGAAACAAGGAACAAAGAATTCAGTCGAAACAATATTTCCAAGAAATTATCCAGAATTTATCTGAAAAACATTCGAAATACTATCCGTAATTCATATATTCTTCGCGTACAGTTATCTGACCTCAAGGTCTCTCTCGTCAGAAACTGGCACACATGCTTAACGTTCTTCGAAGTCCGAAAACCGGATCGAAACAATAATATCCACGGAGATTATCCCAGGTCCTTCCAGACGTTCACAGGTCTGACCTGCCGAACAGTTTACAAATGTGTCTGTGCTGAGCTCTGTTTCGTGGCAGATTCAGATAGGTATATGTCTGAAAGGCTGATTTACCTTTTGGGCGTACACCGTTAGAGCCTCCTCTGACTCATAATCTCTCAAGCGTGCAGAGTGTGCACTCGCCTGTATGACACTGCTTTGTTCGTGTTACGACTCCTGCGGGCCAGGGACGTCATTTCGGTTTTTTCAGAGGGAGGGAAAAAACATTTTCCTCCTGCTTTACGAGCGGCTGACTCAATTGACTCCTTCAAATCTGGAGTTATTTGTTTTCTAATGCCTACCCTGCTGCTAGTTGACTGTGAGGTGCCCTTGTAACGGCATGGCTGTGTTTTAGCGCATTATAAATTGTCATCATCATCATCATCATTATTATTATTATTATTATTATTATCATTATCATTATTATTATTATTATTATTATTATTATTATTATTATTATTATTATTATTATTATTATTATTATTATTATTATTATTATTATTATTATTATTATTATTATTATTATATCAGGATGGGAAAAACTTGGCCAGCTTGTTTGATTTTGTATTATAGTCTACATGTGCAAAACTCTGGTTAAAAGGTCTATATATTTTTGCTTTTTCTTATTTATTTTTACTGTGTTCGATTTACTGCTGTTCTAGACTGACGAATTAAGATATATTCGTTCATCAAATGCACTGACATACATATAAATAGTTGATTTTCCATGAAATTCAAGGGGCATTTACCCCCACCCCCTCTGCCCCCAAATGACGGCC
The DNA here is from genome assembly GCA_020284085.1 of Aporrectodea caliginosa. Taxonomy (NCBI): domain Eukaryota; kingdom Metazoa; phylum Annelida; class Clitellata; order Crassiclitellata; family Lumbricidae; genus Aporrectodea; species Aporrectodea caliginosa. Next base: position 62,182 of record JACEVL010000585.1, read on the forward strand.
CCTGACGTAGGCACTGTCTGTGACGCGAGATGAAAGCGAGGGTTGTACAGTAGGCGACTTTAGTCGACCTTTTCGACCACTTGACGTCAAGGGACCTAAACCAGGTCATGCTGAAAATGACTCAACAACTTACCCTGGACAACTGAATGCGCTAAATAAATAAACTAGATAAACAGAGCTGTGTATTTACAATACAATACAATTGGAATATGATAATTATCCGTTACAAAGCCAATCGGTGCACTCTGCGCTAGCCTCATGATGTTAACGAAGTAACGAACAGATCGTTTGTCAGTTAGCCTACTTCATAGTGTAGTGGTTAGCGCGCTGGACTATCAAGCGAGAGGTCGGTGGTTCAAATCCCCGCCAGGGCAGAAATTTGGTTCGAGATTTCTGCTGCACCCTAGTAAACTCAGCTATAATGGATACACTGACCGTACACTGTCGAATGGGAAGATGAGACGGTGAAGGAGAGGACTGGCCACCAGCCCTCGTATGCCGAGGCACAGAGAATCATGGCTGCCTCAGAGGACTGCTAAACAAACCTACTCTGTCTCGGCCTAGCATGGTTTACATAATACTCCGGGGCATCAAGACCATACAAACGGCTGGCAGTGGTTAAGGATCTCATCTGATAATTTCACCGCAAAATGAGCAGGGGCGAGGCCATGTCATGCAAAGCGTGTATACATTTATCATTTTACCAACACGTACCCTCTCTTCACAAAACTTTCATTGTCTTGCAGTGAACTGTACCTTCCCTTACGTTGACACTCTTGCAGGCATCTTTGTCATTCAGACAGTGAGGCAGACAGCCAGGCAGACAGACACACAGACAGACACACAGAAAAACAGACAGAGACAGTATAATGAGAAACATCCACCAGTGCTGTTGAAGCTTTCACATGGGACTATACCAGTGCTATATATTTGCCAGCAGTCCGTGACCCACCAAACTACACGGACGACTTCTGACAATAGTGAATTACGACAAACTCGATTCGCTATTATAGACGCAATCGTCATGGTCCTGTGACTTTCGAAAATCTCTCAAGCGAATCCTAACACCGTTCATCGTATCACGTTTTCTGTAAACGTCTGACAATGGCGTGAACATGTGCACTAAACTAGGTACAATGTTAAAAATACGTACAACAAACGGTCTACAGTCTGTTGTAATCAGTTAATTTGCGTAAAACCGAGACTTCTATCACACCTTGACTAGGATAGGTCTATATCCCAGAGGGAATCCAATTCAAAGTCCCATCACGAATCACAACTCCTTACAATATTTAAGTAAATTCAGTCATCATATATTCGTTTATTCTGTTAACAACAGACATAGCCAGAAGCCTGTAGGTGTACATAGAAAAATCTAGATAGTAAGTAATAGCTTAGTAAAGTTAAGGAATAACATTCGAGATATAAAGTTTTGTGAGTCTTTGTCAGGAAGGTTAGTCGATAGTTCTGTGGTCTAACCCTGAGAAAATAGGGGGTGAAACGTATCTTCGCGAATTCTTCACCATCCAGCCACGCCGCTCTATACTCGATCATGCTTCTGTGAAGCTCTGTCTCAGTCTTTCCTAAACTCCAGTCACTATTCATCTCAAGTTCTCCAGCCGAGCCATATACCACACTGCACCTCGAATCTGGAACGATCTCCCTCCTGAATTCCGCAAATTTTCGGTTCCTCCGTCAGTATTGTCACTCATCCACCACCATCTGCCTCAGCCTTCTCTTTCTGTCACTCATCAGGCTTTCCACTCAAAATAAGTCCCACCTCTTCAAGAATTTCTACCCTCTAAATCTTCTAGACCTGAAAGAAACCCGCCTTATAGCAGCTTCTCTGCCTTCTGTCTGGTCTCTTTGGCGAAACCGGACTTGGATCTCCGTTTGATGCTTCTGGACAACCCTCTGACTCGACGCATCGCTCGTGAATAAGCTTGTGCCCTGCACTTAGCTTTCAGGTGAAGCTTTAGAAATGTGTAGTTTATGATTACGATTACAATGTAACGATGCATTTTCTTGGCGGCTTTAAAGAACACGTCGGATGTGCGAGTAGCCTCCTGGCGAGTGTAAAGTAAAGAGTCAGTTGATGTAAGCACAGTCGCGTGTTGCCACCTGGCGACTGAAATCCGAGTTAGAGACCACGTTTGGATACTGGCTGTGTTGTAATCTTCGTAGGCCCTAATTAATTATCAGATCGTATTGGATTGGATTAAATGGAATTAGTCGTTTGGATTATATTATTTTGGATTAGATGGGATCGAATCGGAGTTAAATGGATTGAGTTGGACTGGGTCCCGTAGCGGAAATTGAAGTTCAAAGGCTCCCGATCATCACCAAAATGGTATAAGTTCGAATTTCTCAGACTCTGAGCGGATCGGATGTTGTTGGATTGGGTTTCTGTGAAGGGCATTAGGCAGAGGCGCAACCACGGCTGAGACTAAACTAGCGTAAACTTGAATCGATTTGAGCGTTTTTTTAAATTCAATTTCATTACATTACTTTGAAAAACTAATAGACAATGAGACATACACACGCACACACACACGCACAACATACACACACAGAGGACAGGCAGATTGACCGCCTCAATGCGTTACAGCACCTAAACTTGTACCTTAAGACGCGTAACATCGCGTTAATGACGGTAGATGACAGAATTTGAGGGTATGTTCGGTGCCTTGCAGCTGGAGGGTTGCGGGTTCGAATCCAGCTCAAGGGCGTATATTCGGTGCCTTGCAGCTGAGGGTTTCGAATCCACCTCAAAGCCGCCGCGTAGGGACCCTGGGCAAGTCCTTCACTCGCAATTGCTCATGCGCTTCGGCGTGAAACTCTGATTCAGCGTCCGCGCAGTAGTCGGGAGCGCCTCTGAATGGGCAATCTGGTAGGGGCGCTATAACAAGTGTTCAAATACAATACAATACAATACAATACAATTGAAGGGCATTATATGCAGAGGCGCAACCCCGGTCTAGAAGTTGGGGACCTACTAAAACGTCCGAGTGGGGAACTGCGAGCGCGGAAGGCGCCGCATCGCCGAGATTGCCGAAGGCAAGAAGCCCCCTAACGACTAGGAGTTTGGGGAGCGTTGTAAGCTCCCCAGCAGGGTCTGGGGAGGAACCCCAGAAGCCGATGAAATTTGAACATTTGATGCCAAATGGAGTACATTTTGAACCTCTTGTTTACATCCATGTTTTCAAAGTGGTATAATCGCTCAGTTAGAATGGTTAGTGGGCGTTATCAATATGCCTAATCAGATAGATAATTATAATTTTAATTTTAATAAGAAAATTTGATTTGATTTAGGAACTTTGGAGAATTGAGTGCGTACATGTAGTATTTTCTAATGTCATTTTTAGTCATATTCCAATCCCTAGTGAAAAGTTTATTAACAGTCGGTGGCAAAAGTTAAAGACACCGTCCCAACCTCCTGCTCGAAAAAGTTGGGGGTACGCGTCCAACGGGTTCCATAGGATGGTTGCTCCTGTGGTACTAGGAGAAGTGGAGAGGAGATGCATCATGAGATGGATTATCAAATGGATTAACAGATGGATTAAGCATGAATGATTTTGGAATTCAAAATGACACTGCGGTCCAACTATCCTTCCCTTGTTCACTTCATGTCGGCTTTTAGCGAGATTACACCATTTCGAACGCACTCCATTCATTCAGGTTCAAACTGATTCCATCCATCATTCAATCAATCCATCCGTCCGTCCGTCCGTCCGTCCGTCCTTCCGCATTCGCTCCTTTATTCGTCCATCCGTACGTTTCGTCCATCCACTCATCCATCAATTCGTTACGGTTCGTTTGATCATTCGTTCATCCATCTTCCCTGGATCTACATCCATCCATCCATCCATCCATCCATCCATCCATCCATCCATCCATCCATCCGTCCGTCCGTCCGTCCATCCGTCCGTCCGTCCGTCCATCCATCCCTTCATTCATTCATTCGTTCATTCATTCATCCATACATCCACCCGTCCGTCTATCCATCCATCCATCCATCCATACATCCATCCATTCAAACATCCATCCGTCCATCCGTCCATCCATCCATCCATCCATCCATTCTTTAGGACCGAACAAAGGCCAGTCCTCAGGCGTTGTTCCATTGATTCGAATGGGTTCGTGACCTCTGCTAACCTCGGTGAAGGTCACCCATGAACAACTACAAGGTCACTCACCTCGCACTGTCAGGTCATTTGTCTGACGTCACTGTAGGGTATTTGCGGAGGGTGACTGTTTGATTGATTGCTCAATTGGTGGATTGGTTGGTTGGCGATTGACACATTCGCTCATGCCCAAGTAATGCAGTATTCGCCCCTTCATTCATTTCGAGCACTTGTTATAGCGCTCCTTCAAGATTTCTACTCAGAGGCGCTCGTGACTACAGCGCGGACACTGAATCGGAGTTTCACGCCGAAGCGCATGAGCAACTGCAGTGAAGGACTTGCCCAGGGTCCCTACGCGGCGGCAGGTGGATTCAAACCCGCAACCCTCCGGCTGCAAGGCACCGAACATACCCCTATACCACTGCGCCCCACGATACATATACATTACATACATTACAAGTTTACAAGACAACACGATACTGTGCTTAATGCTGCAATACAATGTGACTGTACAATGCAATAGGAGACACGGCTATACAATACAATACAACATGATACAATGCAACATGATACAATGAATTATGATACAATGCCATGTGATACAATAAAGTACAATGCTATGAAAAACAGGAATGTAGTGTGCACAACACGTACGGACGCAAAACATGATCAATTGATCATATAGAGCTTTTTAAAACCTAGCAAATGACGCCCTAAAAATGCTCATAATTATACATGTACATACTTAGACACATGGTTTAGCCGGATTAGCTAAACCTAACGACAGCGTCAAGAAACAGGTTGTTCTACCCGTTAAAAAATATTCGCAATATAATATATATATATATATATGCGTGCGTGTATATATATATATATATATATATTGCGGGGTTTGATTTCTGCATCCGTGTTCCCTGCGGAGGGGGTTGAACGTTACGTCCTTCGGAAAATCCATTTCCCTCCCACAGCGTGCAAGAGCGCCAAAAGACAAGGGAGGGAGGGAAGGAGTAATGGAGGGAGAGAGGGTGTGGAAGGAAGCGAAGATCGGAAGGCCTACGATGGAAGAGGAAATCAGCGAACTTAAGAGCTTAGCAGGTTTGATTGACGTCATACCTATTTATATCAATCTATCCGCCGTCAGTCTATCTCTCTATGTACTGCTCAATGTCTCATACTTATAGCTATATGTAAAGTTTGTAAACTTTAGCTGTGTGTCTATTTATCTATTTAGCCTTTATGTATGCATGTGTGTGTCTCTGTATGTGCCCACCCGCCTGTGTGCCTGCCAGTTTGTTCGTTTGTTTGTCTGTGTCTGTGTCGGTCTGTCTGTCTTTTCGTCTGTCTGTCTGTCTCTGTCTCTGTCTCTGTCTGTCTGTCTGTGTCTGTGTCTGTGTCTGTCTGTCTCTCTCTCTCTCTCTCTCTCTCTCTCTGTCTCTCTGTCTCTGTACGTGAATGTGTGTGTGTGTGTGTGTGTGTATCTGTCTGTCCGTCCGTCTGTCTGTCTGTCTGTTGTAGGGTTCAGTCTGTGCCACGCAACACCTTCGTCCTGGTGCTGCAGCGTATAAAACCGCGCCTCTCCTTCGACGCATGCGCCAGTAGTCATCAGTACATACACCGTTTAAGGTCGTCGTCACGGCAACGAAGGCGCCAGGTCGTTGCCAGGCAACCGACCAGCCAATCGGATCGCAAGAACAATCGGCCGCAACGACGATAAAAACCGTTCTTTTATGTCTGTCGCCAGCATCTCCTGTGGTGAGTTCTTACGTCGACATCAACTCCGCAACTCGTCCAAGATGCGCCTGATAGCGATGGAGCTGCTGAGCCTGGTCATCTGCGGGATGCAACTGGCAGGCACCGGTGCTCAGCGATGCCTGACGGGCGACTCGCCATCCAACCGTGACGCCAGACTGACGCTGAACGGACGAATCCTCTCCTACGAATCCGGATGTCATGCTCCGCTGGATTCCGCCGCGGTCAGACTCTACCTCGGCTGTCTCAACTCGGAGTTCTACGAGGAGGAACCTTTCGCTGGATGGAAGACGGACGGGGAAGGGATGTTCGAGGTGACCGTGCCGTTCAGCGAGGACCACGCGGGGCTCGTTCGCGTCGACATCTGCCTGGAGCCGAGACGGTCGTGTCAACCCGTTACGGTGGAGATTCCAGGGTTGAAACCGGGTTCGGTGTTGGCGCCGAAACCGGTTGCGGCGACGACGGTGAAACCGATTTCGGTTTTGGCGTCAAAACCGGTTTCCGTGCACAGTTTCGGGGGAGATTCGCTTTGGTCGACGGCGAGCGTCAGTTTCTGTCTTGGAGGGAAGGGTAGACGACGTCGGAGGGCGGCAGGGTGGGATGATCAAGATCTGAGTTGGTTGAAGCGAGGTTTCGGACAGGAAGCCAGTGTAAAGGAGGAAGGAGGAAAGAGAGGATGGAGCAACGGGATCCCGTGGCTGAAACGCGTCCAGGGGAAGAGATTGTGGGAGGGAGCGGACGAGGAGGTCGGCTGGATCAAACGGAAAGACCAGCAGAACCCTCGAGAGGGTGAGATCGCCGGAACTGGATCGTTTGAGGCGGAAGATTCTTACAGCGGGGTACAACAGCCTCCAAAGCCATCCCACAGTCGACAACGCCCCCTTACGGATGAACACCAACTTCCGGTTATGCGTCCACGAAGCGTGTCGAAGGGCGCGGCCTGGCCCCAACCGGAAGAGAGGAAGAAATATTGGGCCGAGTCGGACATGTCGTGGCTCTAGACTTTCTCGGCAAACTCGTCAACGAGTTGAAGAAAACGAGTCCACGAAATGGTGTACGAGTCTGAGAAATCGAGCCCGCAAAGGACAAATTCAGTAGCTCGCTCGAGTAGTCTTCTGACTGTAGTTCAAAACTTTTCTACTTTTCAGCAGTCAAAACTACTATTAATTACTCCTATTATTAAACTAATTAATTTGGAAATGTTGCAATTAGTATCGGCTGGCTATTGTCAGCCACTAATAGAGCCTATTGTTAATCCAATGGAACAGTTACTAACTGTACGAGCTACTACAACAGACAGTTCAACACAAGAAGTAATTAATAATTCCCAATGAATTTCTGAATAATTTCTAAGTAATTTCAAATTATTTGCTTACTAATTACTTGATTTCCTATTTATTCCAAGACAATGACCCGTTTTTAATCACTGTCTAGTGACAGTTCTTGCACTTCGTTGTTACTCAGTGTTAAATTAAATTTAGTAAGACTTTTATTCTGATTTCTTGCATTCAGTGGTTCGTTAATTGAATATTTCTAATTATTGCTTATTTATCCAAATTAACTAGAACTTGTCTGAGTATTAAAACGGTGGGGTCAGCCTTTGACCCTGCGACCGAGATTCGATCCCCTGTGCGTCCAAATCATGCAGTGGATGATGATGATTAATGATGATGATGATGATGATGATGATGATTATGATGACAATGATGATGATAGCAACTACAGTGATATTTATAAGGACACAGACAATTTACGAACGAAGACAATGGTGATGATGATGATGATGATGATGATGATGATGATGATGATGATGAAGAGAACTATGATGATGCAGATACAAATGATGATGTTGATGATATCAACTACGACAATGGCGATGATGATGATGATGGATATGGCAGTGATGATGACGACGACTCGAATGATGATGATTACGACGAAAAGAATCAGTCGTCATATAGACTCATATAACTCTAATTTCTTTCTAATTTCAATCACACTTACCTGGAAATAAAAAGGCGCTAAAGGAAAAGACGTTGTAACTACAATAATTGTAATTAGAAATTTAATTAGCGCTACTAATCCAAAAAAAGAAAGTAATCAGAGTCGCTCGCAATGCCTAAACGATGTCACTAAACGTCAATTACGAATAGAAAGTCACCAGTTAGCAAACAATGCTGACATAATTAGAAAAATCATCCGTGACTGACCCCCCCCCGCACATACGCAGGGCCCAACCAACAGATTCCCATGTAGAGCTGACAGCTGACCTCAGGTCAGAGTTGAAGGACCCCGTAGTACCGACATGAGAAACTATAGGGAGGGGGGTGCACGGCGTGCCCCTCGCGGAACACGGTCCAGCAGCCACTCATGCACAGTTGGTAGACGATGCAAAGTCCAGACAACTCGGGAACTAGAGATCTGCGCTCAGGGACAAGTCGTCGGACTGGGAGCGCCTCTGAGTAGGCTTCTTGAAGGGGCGCTATATAAATTTCTGAAATGAATGAATGAATGAATGAATGATTGGTCGCAGAAGCTCTGCATGGTTGACCGTTGATGCCAATCCGAAGACTCTCCCCCTCCCTCACAGAATCACAGATTTTCTGGGTTGATGACGACCTACAGGTCATGTATAGGTCTCAACTGTTAAGCCCTCGCCCCGTAATGAACGCCTTTATATCCCAAACAGACAGAAACAACAATCAACTGATACAAAATAGAAAACAATACAGATTATAAATTCATAGTCAACAGAAGATGAGCTCATTGTACAATGTACACATGTCATCAAACTTACTATAGGCCTACTACAGCTGAGTAATGGCATCATGTTTATTCATAAATACCAAGGCAAGACAATCATAATATTGTGGTATTAATGGCAGACGGGTACAAATGATGACGAGGGACAAAACAGGATTTAAAAAACGTGAAAACCATGCACATGCAGTCGACATAAATACTTGAACTTAAGACAAGTTCGCTGTTAAAGTACGAACAAACGCGAAGTATCGAGCACATTTCTCGCAATACGAATAATCGTGGCTGGGCTAGGAGCGCTCCTAAATAGGTTTCTTGAAGGAGCGCTATATAAATTCTTAGAACGAATGCATGAATGAATGAATAAACTGACAAATGACAGATTAAGGCTAATGCGACCAATATGGCCACAGGCCATGTTACCTTATATCCGCTGTGCATTGACGCACATGCTAACAAATAAGTTTACATTACTTCAATGCAATTTTCTCAGCGTAACTTCCGTCGTACCCAAAACTTGGCTAGTTGACCTATATTAACTTAACTGACCTCATCCCATACCTTTCCTTACATTACCTTATGCTACCTAGTGCCTTCCATAGCCTTCGGAGCGAATGAAGGAAGGAAGCAGACAAAGACAGAGACAGAGACAGAGACAGAGACAAGGGATTGGGACAAGAGACAAGGAACCAGAGACTGAACACATAAATAAATAAATGAATGCATGAACGAACGAACGAGCAAACAAGCATGCAAATATAGGAACAACTTAAGAGCTTACTGAATGCGGTTCATGTATAGTATCTTATACTATAATTCTTAAAGTTTGTCCTTCCGTATGTATGTATGTATGTTTGCAATGCATCGCTGTCCGGCTAAAGGCACATTTTTTGCAACCACGGCCATTGCCGATTTTCTAGGTCAAAGCAACTCGAAACTTACTTTAGCTATTCGATTTTCTATCTCATCCCAATTACTTTCAGCTCATAATTTGCTTTCAATCCCGATTTATGGACATTATAAGCATGCCCATTTGTCCACGTCACTAAAATTAATATGCAATCTTAAATTACGTCACGCGGCTAAATATGCAATCTTACGTCACGCTGGCCAACGGCAAATAATACGCCTATTATAATTTAGAAATAACCCGTGTAGTACGGGGAACAAAATAATACGCCTATTTCAGGTAGAGATAAACCGTAAAGAACGGGGAACAAAATAATAATATTGCCTATAATTATAAGGTAGAGATAACCCGTGCAGTACACGGGCAAAGCAACTATGTTCACCTCTAAATATCGTTTCCATTCAGATATATGGACATTTTTTAAATATTTCAAGCCCATCAGCAAATATAGTAAGTAAGTAGCCTTTATTTGCAGCCGTTAAAATTACGCCTGGGGAAAACCCGGGCGAACGCCGGGTAAAAATTGCTAGTATACATATATATATATGCCTATTCGTATACGTATACGTAAACGTTTATGTACAAAATTATGTATATGTATATATTTCGAAGTCAACGTCAGAAACTCAGGATGTGTGAGTAAAGAGTAAATAAGTCGGTCCTATTTTCCATGTAATCTATAATTGACACAATTCGCATGTTACCAAACAGACCATTTCCGTTTCAGGGTTGAGACGCTGGTGCCCGTGGGCGGTTTCCAGCGCAACGCTGGTTCCCTGCGGCTGTCTGCAGAAGACACGAGAAATCGTCTTCAAAGATAGACCGGAAACGCAATTGAATGACGGTTTCTTAATTGACGAAAAGCGGAAGTTGGTCACCCACCTGTGCAAATCGGTTAAAAGCAGACTCGGATTAGAAATCGAATTTACGAAGGCGCTGCTGGAAAATGAAGTTCTGCCGTTCACTAAATGTCTTTGCCTTCAGCTTTCTTTCTCTAGAGAATCTGCCTTTTAACCTCAGAATCCTACCCTGTCTCTTTCACTGTCTCTCTCTGCCTCTGAACCTTTCTCTGTCTCTGTGCCTGTACCTTTCTTTACTTCTTTTATGTTCTGCCTCTCTGCTTCTCTCTCTGATTGTATGATTGTGTATCTGTGAAGCTGCATGCCTCTGCCCCATGCATAGCCACGCCCATAATTATACCAGACTTGTATACGAGACATAAAACTCGAGACCGAGACCAAGACCGAGACAGTGGGGTCCGAGACCGAGACCGAGACGAGACACCAGGTCCGATACAGTTCGAGACAGTTCAAAACGAGTGAAATGCACATTGGACCTAAGTCCCGAAATGATTTTTCTCAACTTTTGAAGTATAACACAAGGGTCAAGTCACTGAAATCAGCCGATCACCTGAATTGTATAAACTATAAAGAAATTAAATATTTCAGAATTTCCATTCTGAAATCTTCTAAATGATTCTAAAATTTAAACCAACAAAATTCCATATAGGCCCTAGGCCTATTAGCGATTTAGCGACGTAAGTCACATCACTCACCTTCAGAAACTAGATGTTGTTAAAAGAGTTTCGCTTATGTTGGCTTTACACAAACGACGAACGGCATGCCATTTATTTTGGTTTTCATTGATTTCAAACTGCGTGAATGCAAATTTCACGATTTCAGGTTCTTTATGAGACATTTTAAGATATTTGGAAATTTTGGACTGAAAGTGCAAACTTAAGACTGCTTTTTTCAATACTCTTAAATCTTAATACCAGAAACACCGTTTTTTAAAACTTCCTGTCTGTTTGGCACTTCCGATTAACTAGTTATCCATTCGACACAAGACAATTTTACAGCGCAATACTGTACGAAGTTCCGAACAAAATACAGTTTGTACGAGAACTTTGGAGACCGCTTCTACAAGAGAACAAGACTTTCGCTTCGAGACAGTTTCCAAAAGACAAGACTTTCTTTTCGAGACAGTTTCCAAAAGTCGAGAAATGATCTCGAGACCGAGACCGAGACAGTGGGGTCCGAGACCGAGACTGAGACCGAGACATCGAAAAACCTGTCTCGAGACCGAGACAGTGTCTCGAGACAATCCAACTCTGAATTATACAGTTACACATCTCCCTCTCTCATTATGTCTGTCTGTCTGTCTATCTGTCTGTCTCTGTCTCTGTCTATCTGTCTGTCTGCCTGTCTATCTCTCTTTCTCTGTCTCTGTCTCTGTCGCTGTTTCTGTCTCTGTCTCTGTCTGTCTGTCTGTCTATCTGTCTGTCTTCTGTCTCTGTCTATCTGTCTGTCTGCCTGTCTATCTCTCTCTTTCTCTGTCTCTGTCTCTGTCGCAGTTTCTGTCTCTGTCGCTGTTTCTGTCTCTGTCTGTCTGTTTGTCTGTCTGTCTGTCTGTCTGTCTGTCTGTCTGTCTGTCTGTCTGTCTGTCTGTCTGTCTCTCTCTCTCTCTCCTGACCTTTCATTAATTCAATTGCATTAGATTATAAATTCAATTAAAATAAACCTGATATCATTTGGTGCCACATATAGACGAAATCTCGGTTCTGACGTCGTTGACGACGAAGATGGGATTTGCGCAGATAATATTAGTCGTGAAGCCTAAATTAGGCCTATTAAGCAATTAGGATTATCGAATTGGAAACTGGATTACCTTCCGCCTTTTAGAAGTCTCGCCTGCACCGATATCATCTTGGTTGCTTAGCAACCGATCTCATGAGCCTCGTGTATTTGTGTCTTGAATAGAATAGGCGCTATATAAATGAGTTCGTGATTACGATCACGGCTACGTTAGGAAATATGGCGAGAGCGACAGAGGGAGAGAGAGATGTTCATACAGACGTACTTATAAGCATACAGACAGAAAAGCAGAGAGACAAACAGGCAGATAGATGCAAACAACAAACAGACGGACAATGACAGAGAGACAGATAGAAAGATAAACAGAGACAGATAGATAGATAGATAGATAGATAGATAGATAGATAGATAGATAGATAGATAGATAGATAATAGATAGATAGATAGATAGATAGATAGATAGATAGATAGATAGATAGATAGATAGATAGATAGATAGATAGATAGATAGATAGATAGATAGATAGATAGATAGATAGATAGATAGATAGATAGATAGATAGATAGATAGATAGATAGATAGATAGATAGATAGATAGATAGATAGATAGATAGATAGATAGATAGATAGATAGATAGATAGATAGATAGATAGATAGATAGATAGATAGATAGATAGATAGATAGAGAGATAGAGAGATAGATAGATAGATAGATAGATAGATAGATAGATAGATAGATAGATAGATAGATAGATAGATAGACAGATAGATAGACAGACAGACAGACAGACAGACAGACAGACAGACAGACAGACAGACAGACAGATAGTCGGAAATACAGGTAAACAGACATGCTGGAATACACAGGCAGATAGAAGGCAGCCAGACAGACAGATAAACAAACAGATAGAGAGACATACAGACGAACAGAATGTGAAACATCGGCGAAGATACCGCCCTGATCACACTCCTAATTCAGAAACAACATGGCAGCAGCAAAACAGGGGCTAGATAAATCTCCGCCCGTCTTCCGCTCCGCCGGTCACGTGATCAGCCATCAAAGTCAATGACACACTCTCAGTCTGTTTGTTTCTCGTCGAGTCTGGCTTCGACTTAAGTCCACATCATGAATAGAAGACGACCAGCGAATACGAGAAACACTTTTCTTACTTCTCCTCCTCCTCCTCCTCCTACTCCTCCTCCTCCTCCTCCTCCTCCTCCTCCTCCTCCTCTCTCCTCCTCACCTTCCTCTCTTCTTCCTCATCTTCTTTCTCTTCCTGTTCTCACTCCTCATCTAACGCGTATTCCGCCTCCTCTTCCTCTTCTTCTTATCCTCCTTCTCCGCTTCTTCCCTCCTCCTCCTCCCTCCTCTTCTTCCCCTCCTTATCTTCCTCTTATTTCTCCTCTTCCTCTCTTCCTCCTCCTCTTCTTCCTCCTTTCCTGTTCTTCCTCCTGTTCCCCTTCTTCTTATTCCTCTTCTTCCTCCTCACCTTCCTCTTATTCTTCCTGTTCCTCTTCTTCTTATTCCTCTCTTCCTTATTCCTCCTCCTCTCTTCTTTCTCCTCTCCTCCTCCTCTCCTCTTCTTTCTCCTCCTCTTCTTCCTCCTCTTCCTCTCCCTTCTTCTTCCTCTCTCTCTACTCCCTCCTCTTCCTCTACCTCTTCTCTTCTTCTTCTTTCTCCTCTGCCTCCTTCTTCTTCCACTTCTTCTTTCTCCTCCTCCTCTTCTCTCTCATCCTCCTTCTCCTCTTTTCCCTTTCTTCCTGTTCGTCATCCTCCTCTTCCTCTTCCTCCTCCTCCTCTTCCTCTTCCATCTCCTTCACCTATTCTTCCTCCTCTTCTCTTCTTTCTCTCTCCTCTTTCTCTTCTTCCTCCTCTTCTCTTCCTCTTCCTCTTCTTCCTCCTCCACCTCCTCCATCTCCTCCTTCTGTTCTTCCCCTAAGTGCTTACGTCGACCTAGCGCTTAGCCTGCGACAGATAATCGTTTCTCTGGCTTTGGAAATTTTCGCTTTAGCGATCTTCCGGACTTATAAATAATTCGCATCTATGCAAAGACAGCCTGCTTAAGCGAGGACTGAATTGATGAACTTCCGTAGAATTCGACGAGTCCGCCGAAAGAAAACCACCTTGCCCACAAGCACGCAACATAAAGGCACAAACGCACAAACACACTCAACGCACATTAACAAACATAAGCACAAACACACACAAGATATACAACATACTTAAATAAGCGCTCAGACACACAGCACATACAGACACACACGACATATAAAAATATACATATGCAAAGCAAACAACATACACAAAAATACATTAAACAAACGCAGAAACACACACGACATATTCAAACATACTTAAACAAACACGTAAACGTACACATCGTATGATATGCACAAACATAGAGTATTTAAGAATTTCACATGAAAGTACAAATAGTATAATTACATAAGTATAATAATTATATTAGCCTATAGCGATCTATTAGTGATAGGGATTTACATATAGACTATAGGCTACTTATGGGGCAATGACAGCGATGAGGTAAGTGACAAGGACACTGACAGGGACAGCCATAGGGACAACCACAGGGACAGCCATGGTGACAAAGATCGTGAGTCAAGAGCGCTGAAAGAGAAAGGGACAAGATAAACTGCTCTGACGAAAAATGAGATTCAGGTTGCTACGCTACGAAATTACGCCGATTCTCTTTTCTATTCTCGTTCTTTTATTATTGCTATTGTTCTTGATCTTTCTGTTCTTTCATCTCGTTTTTCTTCTTTCTCTTGATAATGTTCTTTTTCTCACTCTTGTTCTTCTGTTATTTCTTGCTCTTGTTCTTCTAGAACTTCTCGTCCTTGTTTTTCTCTTCCTTCTTCTTTCTCGTCTTCTTTCTTGGTCTACCGCTTTTTCTTAATAGTGTTCTCGTTTTAAAATGTCGTCTTCTCGTTCTTGCTGGTCTTGTTCCTGCTTCTTCTTCCTTCGTCGTCGTCGACGTCTTAGTCCAACTTCTCTAGCAAACGAACTGACGTCGTTAATCGGCTGAGAGAGAAGACATAAACTTTCCTTAAATCGCGATCTTCATCCAATATTTATACGTAGACAGAGAGATGGAGCTACATAGCAGCTGCTGATGCTCATGCTGCATCAACTGCGCGCGGAGGGAGAGGCTGGTAAGGATG
>JACEVL010000585.1:82500-152500 GCA_020284085.1 Aporrectodea caliginosa
AGATTTGATTAGATTAGATAAGATTAGATTAGATCAGATCAGATCAGATGAGATCAGATCAGATGAGATCAGATCAGATGAGATCAGATGAGATCAGATCAGATCAGATGAGATCAGATCAGATGAGATCAGATCAGATGAGATCAGATCAGATCAGATCAGATCAGATCAGATCAGATCAGATCAGATCAGATCAGATCAGATCAGATCAGATCAGATCAGATCAGATCAGATCAGATCAGATGAGATCAGATCAGATGAGATCAGATCAGATCAGATCAGATCAGATGAGATCAGATCAGATCAGATCAGATCAGATGAGATCAGATCAGATCAGATCAGATCAGATCAGATGAGATCAGATCAGATGAGATCAGATCAGATCAGATCAGATCAGATCAGATCAGATCAGATCAGATCAGATGAGATCAGATCAGATCAGATGAGATCAGATGAGATCAGATCAGATCAGATGAGATCAGATGAGATCAGATGAGATCAGATGAGATCAGATGAGATGAGATCAGATCAGATCAGATGAGATCAGATGAGATCAGATCAGATCAGATCAGATGAGATCAGATCAGATCAGATCAGATCAGATGAGATCAGATGAGATCAGATCAGATCAGATCAGATCAGATCAGATCAGATCAGATCAGATCAGATCAGATCAGATCAGGTTAGATTTGATTAGACTAGATTAGACTAGATTAGATTAGATTAGATTAGATTAGATTAGATTAGATTAGATTAGATTAGATTACATCAAATCAGATCAGATCAGATTACATATAATATACCGTCGCAAAGTTTCTTCCAATTTCTGTCTGTCTGTCTCTGATCACGTCTTTGTCTCCGTCTATCTATCTGTCTGTCTGTCTGTCTATCTGTCTGTCTGTCTGTCTGTCTGTCTGTCGGTCTGTCTGTCTGTCTGTTTGTCTCTTCCAGCATCGAGCAGTTCTCTTAAGCCACAGTACTTATACGCCAGGCATTTATTCCAAAATAGGTTCGACAGTCATCACGCAAAAGGTTTATTATTACTATTAGCATCATTATTATTAATTATTTTTCGGAGCTCGACAGACGTGGTTATTTTCGACAAGTAAGTATACAGAGAACATGGCTACCTGGTTTTCAATCACATTGGAGTGACGTCACTAGCTCACGGGTTAATTTCCGTAAACCGTTTGCGACTGAGGTAAGGTGACTCTAAAGCTTGTAATCAAAATGTTTCCTTTGCCTCTGTCTCTGTTTTCCTGATGAGCAGTGTTATTTTAGTTCCTGAGAATAGAATAGGAATAATAATTATTTTAAATTAGTTCCACGGAACGAAAGCTGGAATAAAAATTAAGTCTGGAACGAGAATAGAATAGGAATAAAAATTTCAATATTTTTCTCGGACGAGAACGGAATAGAATAAAAATTATTTCTTTATTTTTAATAGCTATGCGAACTGGTAACTTTTTAGTGTGTCTGCCTGGAAACTGTTTTAGTAACAGTCGCATTCACATTGCCCATACTATACTAATCTCATAAATAGGTCAAGATACTGTTTTGTGTGACATTCTGATAGACATTAATCGTTCGTGTTAGACATTTCTTTGAGAAGTGGAAGTGGAAGTGGAACTACAAATATAAATTTTCTGGAACTGGAACTGGAACTAAAATTATTTCTAAATAGGAAGTGGAATTAGAACAAGAATAAAATTTATTTAAAAAGAGGAACTAAAACTAGAACTAAAATGAAGACAGTGGAATAGAATAAGAATAGGAATAGAAATTAATCTTGGAACTAAAATAACACTGCTGATGAGCGTCCATAAAGGCGAGTAAGAAAGTATGTTCCTTTACTTGAGCACTTGTAAGGAGTTTCTGTACACTGTACAACTGTGAATAATGTCACCTCTATCCAGTGGCGCTTAACCACCACCCCGCCCCCTCCTGGAATGGGAGAGCAACCGAGATCTGGATGAATTTTATATAAGAAACTCAGAACTGGCAATTAATATACACTAAACATCCCACTTCTGGCAACGGTGGTAGATCGTTCTCTCCCACTACCTCCATCTTTGTAAGTATATTCTTTACTATATGCTTGCCTGTCCTTAGACGGTTAGAAAGAATTTGAAAAATCATCTCCGCCGGCCGAGGAGAGAGAGAGAGAGAGAGAGAGAGAGAGAGAGAGAGAGAGAGAGAGTGAGAGAGAGAGAGAGAGAGAGAGAGAGAGAGAGAGAGAGAGAGAGAGAGAGAGAGAGAGAGAGAGAGAGGAGGAAAGAGAGAGAGAGAGAGAGAGAGAGAGAGAGAGAGAGAGAGAGAGAGAGAGAGAGAGAGAGATAGGCAGAGCAGAAAGATATTACTTTGGTGATGACAGAGGCACAATTTTTTAGAAGAGAAGTTCAGACTTAAAAGGCCTATTCGCATACTCAAAGAATAAAGAATATCAATGTGTGTACAGTGTGTGTGTACAAGTGGAGAATCTCACACGCAGATCGTTTATAGTAAGAATGTTATACTCTGTATAAATGTAACTTATGTACACCAAAGTGCGGATATGCAATTGGCTTAATAAAGAATATACTTACTTACTTATGAAGGCATTGTGATTTGTGTATACAGGACTTCTAGAACCTGTTAAAAGCTCTTGTATGGGTTATATTCACGGTGTTACTAATGACAGCTATCGAATGCAAGCGAACTAACTCAAAAACGCTGTTGGTTTGTTCGCATGCCATCACTAGCGCCATCTAGCGAATAAGCCAAACTAACTTTCAGCAACGAGGTGCCACCTATATAATGTAAGAAACGAAGTCAACGAATTGAGTGAGTTCGAACAATCTTGTTTGCGACCATCCTACAGCTGAGCATTTACACTGCGCCTACACAATCACCCATATTTGGGAGAGGGGGAATGTCGAGATACCGCTTTGTCCTGATGTCGGCTTGACCTCCCCGGATTTTTATCTGGCATCGGAAAGAAAAGAGCAGCCTGGCTATTCCGGACTTCATTTTGTTATGACTTGATTTTATATAGCGCCGGTAAATAAGCTGGTCTCTGACGTGACTTTTGTGGGCGCTGCGATATTTTCGAAGATTTACATTACATTACATTAATTACCTCTGCTTGACTTAACAGTTCCAAATGCTAACCACGTGATTCATTGTCGTTGTTGAACTTGATTCAAACCAAAGCAACGCTGTGTATAATGTCGCAAAAATATTTTAGCACAGGGCCAAAAAGTTGTGGTGACTGAACATGAGTGTCAAAATACAAAGTTACGCTTAAGTAGCTGCTAGGGAGCTCATGTGGAGCAGAAATCTCAATAGCCTTGGGTTTGACAAAAAATGCTTCAGTTACGAACACAGGTCTGCCATCTAGCGAATATATGAGAATGTTCTACAGAAGAGGACTAACTGTAGCCTATTGTATGTCCTTGTTAATTCGATCCACAGATGATCGCCAGATGCCACTACTGGCGCAATTCAGGCCCACTTTGGGCCCAGTGAACGTTGCTGTCTATGACATGTCAATCAATCAATCAAAATTCGTTAATTGGAAATATTCAAGCTGACACAGCCGCAATTTGATAACAGATAATAGAACAGTTTACAGCCATTTTCAGGGCTACGGGCCAGCCAGGGCCAACCGAGGCTTCCTCATTCGTTTTTATACCTGTTCATATAGAGGAGTCGTCGTATTTCTTCTAGTCGATAAACCAAAGACAATCATTGAGCATCATTCGATAACGCAACTCAGTTTTGGCATTAAGGTTCTTATGTAGTCTCCAAATCCGTCTAGATTCTCTAGAAGATACAACCGGAGTTACAAGTTGAGACGAAAGAAATGAGCTTTTAATTAGCTGTAGGCCTACAGATTGTTATTTTTTTTGTTTTAATTAATTATTGGCACCACTCAGCACAATCTCAGAACAAAGGATTCATCTAACGTCTCAAGCACGCTGATACGTGCGCACGTGTGCGTGTGTGTGCGTGTGTGTGTACATTGTGCTTTAAGTCAATATTATCGCATTCGTAATCTTGGAATTTCTAAAGCAAATCGCAGGCAAAGAGCTCATTAAGGAGCGCTGCGTCAAGTTGGAGTGGTTGTCCAAAGATTCAAAGTGAACAAGAAGTCCGGTTGCCAGCACTCAAGAAAGAGGGGAGACAGCGGAGATGTTACGGGAGACTCTGCTTATAAGGGCGTGAGAAATGCGAAGGCCAATGGAGTGATTGAAGTGATTCAGCGCTCGTGAATAAGCTGGTGCCCTGCGCTTGGCTTTCGAGTGGCGCTTTAGAAGTTTGGAGATTACGATTACGATTACGATTACGATTACTACTGAAGGATCGGGTGGGACGGTAATGCAATGGGTGCCCTGGTGACAGGTGGGGCAAGTGAATTCTGTATTATTTGTGTGTTACCACGCTAGGCGGGAAAAGACGTCAGTTGGCTTTTCCCGCCTAAATGATCAACGGTGGCATGCAGCTGGTGATATTAAATATCATTAAGTTAATGAGTATATTGTATTGTCGTGCACATTGTGTTGGCAGCGGTACGGGGAAATTCTCCCAACGATAAACTATCCACCAATCAATCAATCAATCAATCAATCAATCAATCAATCAATCAATCAATCAATCAATCAATCAATCAATCAATCAATCAATCAATCGTTTATTGTTCCCATACAACCAACATAATGACACTTAACACAGTAACCAGTAACATTGCAAGGGATACAACAGGAAGACCCAGAAGGGACCATGGTCCCGCTTATTAGGGTCACCCTTGTACCATGAGACAAATGTAGAATGACAAAAAATTAATGATTGACCGTTAGATACATTGTCTTCATAAATGTTTGCTCTTACGCATTCGATTTCCCCACTTCCAGAGTCACACGTTCTGCATATATTATATCATGATCAAATATTCTGTCCTGTCCTCCCCTGCCCTGACCTTACCTCTCTCCTTTTCAAGTTTTCCTTCCTCTCCCTCCCTTGCCTCTCCTCTTCTAATCTATTCTATGCTATTCTATTATATTCTATTCTATCATCTCCTATTCGCTCCTCTTCTCTTCAATTCAATTCAATTCTATTCTATGCCCATCTGAACTATTCTATCATCTGCTCTTTGCTTACATTCTATTCTATCCCCTTCTGTACTATTCTTTTATCTTCTCTTTGCTTCTATTCTCCTGTCGTCTATTCTATTCTGTATATATACACGAAACACGTATATATATATATATATATATATATATATATATATAATACTGTCAAATGTAAGACTTCATTTGGGCTGACGTATAGCGCCGCTTTGATCCATTGATTAGTTTTCTCTTAGAGCGCGACATAGACTATGCAAATTTACGACAACAGTATATATATATATATCGTATGTATATATATATAGGCTATATCGTATGTATATATATATATATATCGTGTGCATATATATATCGTATGTGTGCATATATATATTGTATATATATATATATATATTGTATGTATATATGCTTGCGAAGTTGCGATACTGCTGCTAAAGTAATTGTCTGCATCATTATAGAAAGTGTTTTATTAATAATCTATAATTTATTGTTATGTGGTCCTGCATTCGGGAAGGGATAATTAAGTGGTGCGTATATACATATATACAGGCTCATTAATAACGTAATATATATATATATACATTATACATAGAGAGGTTAACAAGGTTATACATACACATATATATCTTCAGCAATGCAGTAGTAATAATTGCAATTGCTGGGAGATCGCTATTAAACATGAGTTGTTGTTCCCTGCCTGCCCCATCCTGTCTGCCTCTCTGCCTCCCTGTCTGCCTCCCTTTCTGCCTCCCTTCCTCTCTGTCTGCCTGCCTTGCTATCTATTTGCTTCCACCATTTCGAAACCACTCGCAACATGCTTCCGTCCAATTTCAACCTTTCACGTAACTCATTCATAGCTGCTTTATCCTTGCCTTGCCTTTATTAGCTTAGTCTCGCCTCGCCTTCTCTTCCCTAAGTTCCCTTCTTTTATGCATCTGTCTGTCTGTCTGTCTGCCTGCCTGCCTGCCTGCCTGTCTGTCCCTCCCAATCTGTCTCTCTGTCATTGTCTGGACTGTGTAATGTACATCCCTTTATTTATGCCACTCTTTCTACCCTTTGGGAACCCCTCTGACAAGGCGCAGCGCTCGTGAATAAGCTGGTGCCCTGCGCTTAGCTTTCGAGTGGCGCTTTAGAAATTTTGAATTTACGATTGCCATTTATCCGTTAGACTTATCAGATTTTCCTTTCACATCGCTTTCGTTATCTGATCTGTCGAGCTGCTACAAATCACTTTGCGCCTCTCTCTGTCTGTGTCTGTGTCTGTCTCAGACTGTCTGTCTGTTTCTCTGTGTCTGCCTGTGTCCCTGTATGTCTGTATGTATGTCTGTCTGTCTGTCTCTGTCTGACTGTCTCTCTGTATGTCTCTGTCTGTCTGTCTATCTCTGTCTGTCTGTCTGTCTGCCTGTCTGTCTGTCTGTCTGTCTGTCTGTCTGTCTGTCTGTCTCTGTCTGTGTCTCTGTCTCTGTCTCTGTCTCTGTCTCTGTCTCTGTCTCTGTCTCTGTCTCTGTCTCTGTCTCTGTCTCTCTGTCTCTCTGTCTCTCTGTCTCTGTCTGTCTCTGTCTCTCTCTCTCTCTCTCTCTCTCTCTCTCTCTCTCTCTCTCTCTCTCTCTCTCTCTCTCTCTCTCTCTCTCTCTCTCTCTCTGTTTACCTCTTTCTGCCGCTCTGCCACCTTGACCCCTCTCTGCCTCCCTGCCTTACTCCCTCCCTCATTGCCTCCTACTCTGCTTCTCTCCGTTTCTCACTCCCTCTTCAATTGCCGCTTCAAGACCACTCCATCCTAACCTTTCCCGCCGCACGCAGGGCCTTTTCTTGCGTCATCTGCCTTTGGTCAGTTGACTGTTGGGATTGCTGACCAACAGTCGCTCTGCAGGTCTTTCACTCTGTCTGTCTGTCTGTCTGTCTGTCTGTCTGTCTGTCTGTCTGTCTGTCTGTCTGTCTGTCTGTCTGGCTGTCTGTCTGTCTGTCTGTCTGTCTCTCTTTCTCCATCTTTCACTCTGTCTCAGACTGTCTGTCTGAAAACACTGGCTTTCCACAAATCCTATCCTCGATTCTCCTTTTCCTCTTTCCTCTCTCCGCTGCTCCAGTTCTTATCCACCTTATATTGCCGTCTGACTGTCTAACTGGCTGACACTTGGATCTGGTGCTGCAGACTGAGCTGGAGCCAATTCTGACCTTATCCGCCTAAGGAATTAGTTTTGACTGAGCGTCTCCTCATGGACTCGTTCCCGCGACTTAGCTCTTTGGGGCGCTGAATAAATCTCGAGATTACGAGGTTGGGAGGGATGAAAAGATGGTAGGAGGAAGGGAGGGAGGGAGGGAGACAGATAAATAGAAGCACATAAAACAGAGGGACACAGGGGAGAGACAGAAACAGAGAGCAGTAGAGACAGAGGGACGTGAATAAAGGCAGCGACAGAGGGGAAGAGATGAAGAGAGGAAGAGAGGCGGCCGGGGAGGGTGAATGGGGCGACGGGGTCTGCTGATATTGATCGTTTCAGTCGAATTGAATTAGCCGAGAGGGTCAAGTGGGGCAACGATCGATGAACTAAATCCAGCCCCTCCTTCCGTATACTATAGAGCGTTATAAGTTTGCACTTTGTTGGTTTGTCTGTTTGTCTGTCTATCTATCTATCTATCTATCTATCTATCTATCTATCTATCTATCTATCTATCTATCTATCTATCTATCTATCTATCTATCTATCTACCTATCTATCTATCTATCTATCTATCTATCTATCTATCTATCTATCTATCTATCTATCTATCTATCTATCTATCAATCAATTCATCCATCCGTCCGTCCGTCTGTCCGTCCGTCCGTCCGTCCATCCACCTACCTATCTATCTATCTATCATCTATCTATCTATCTATCTATCTATCTATCTATCTATCTATCTATCTATCTATCTATCTATCTATCTATCTATCTATCTATCTATCTATCTATCTATCTATCTATCTATCTATCTATCTATCTATCTATCTATCTATCTATCTATCTATCTATCTATCTATCTATCTATATCTATCTATCTATCTATCTATCTATCTATCTATCTATCTATCTATCTATCTATCTATCTATCTATCTATCTATCTATCTATCTATCTATCTATCTATCTATCTATCCACCTACCTACCTACCTACTTACCTTACCTACCTACCTACCTACCTACCTACCTACCTATTCCTACCTACCTACCTGCCTACCTACCTACCTACCACCTACCTACCTACCTACCTACCTACCTACCTACCTACCTACCACAATCAGGGCCGTAAATCTGTTTCGACAAGTGGGGAGGGAAAATTCACCTTCGGAAGTGTGTATACCTCCCTTAAGAAGTCAACACTAGGCTAGTGTTAAAACATGTACCGTATAATAGGTAAAACCGTAGTTAGGCCTAACGTTGCCAAATTATTTTAATCTCTTCAATGCCGTACTATACGTTGGTAAGTAGGCCCAGGGGCGTCTTTCCCCCAAAAAAGTCATTGGAGCAACTCCCCCCGCTCCCCTTCCTGCAGCCACTGTAACTGTGTGTTGATTATGTGATAGGCGTAAACGAAATAAAGAAACTTTTTACTTAGCAATAAGTGATTGAAAATGAAAACTGCGAGCACAATAGTACCACTGTGCAAACAACATCTGCTACAGACAGTTATAGTTGTCAATGTAATACTAGTAATTCGCACCTAAATTCACATCAGCACTCAGCAGTACATACCATACACCAAAAAGACTTGGCCAAAACAATTAATTGACTGGAGTCCGGGGAAAAGATTGGATGACTATAACCCTCACACGACATACAATAATAGAACAAAAACTAGGAGAAACGCCCGTAAGTGTACAGTGAGTCATGTCTATTTTGGCACCTTGTATTAAGCTGAATAATACTGTAGACTGCCTACCTTCTGTATTTGAAACCATGGTTTACCTTGCAGTGGCTCTTCCATTTGTCCCCACGCACCAACATGTTGCAGCAAACTTCTAAGCATTGCAACTTCGCAATTCGCTTTTCTCGTGGCATTTCACTAGAATACTGTAATTATCTATCATTATGGTATTCACTACAACGGTGGCCAACCTGTGGCACACGTGCCATTTGTGGCACGCCGGCCTATGACGAGTTGTACGGAGGACCTTGGAATTTTCTGAAAATCATGCTGGGTTGTTTCAGTTTAGAATTTTATCTATATAGAATCTTAGGCGCCTCCGTAGCTCCGTAGCTGCAGAGACCAAGGGCTTGGTTAATCGGCCTGACGGCTACAGACCAGTGGAAAGATTTTGGCTACAGACAGATGCAGCACAGGGGCTTGAAGAGGTCATCGGCATGATCTTCTGTCGGCAGGGAAGAGGTCAGCGGCAGGGTCATCAGTCGGCAGCCAGTCAAAGTCCAATTTCTCCACAGCATATTTCTACTATGCAGAGATAAGAAGCCCAACTTGTTCCCAGTGAAGGATCGTAGGACCCAGGCCCACCAAGGGGCAGAGGGCAAATGCCCAGGAGCCTAATGCCTTTTAAAATATTACTGACACTTAACCACAATAAGTTTAAACTTCAAGCATCTTAATAATTATTTAATTATTACCTTACTGCATGGTACGATATTTTATAAATTTAAACTTCCCCCACCCCCTAATTTCTCAATGAGGTCTTCCCCCTATTTCTTGGGTGGAGCATTTGCTCCAAGGTTTACATGGTGTAGACGACACTGAGTAGGCCGTCTACCAATGTCCATGATACCTTTCATCAATCCAGCTTCCATTTAAGCAAAAAATTATTCCCATCAATCGAAATTCTATTTAAGAAAAAAATTACTTTTCATCAATCCAACTTCTACCTTAAAAAAATCTCTAGATTGCGACTGCGATTATTATTATTATTGAGTTGAACCTTTCTTTCTTTCAACTGACTAACCAGCCATAATTGATTATTGTTAAAAAGGGCTACCCTAATTAAGCGAGGCTGTTCCCTAGCCAATTGCACCGATATGTAATAGTCAAGTTATAATTGTTTGCTTTTTATTTCCAGAAGCACAATGCATATAACATGCATTGCACTTCTGGAAATAAAAAAAGTTGTCAGATTACAAGTACAAACTGCGACCAATACGGATTTCTTTGTGGAAGAAACGAAAATTTACACCTATATTGCTGTTTGTCAATTTTGCTGATGCAGAGATTTTGGCTTTGGGCCTATGCTTAGTTGTTTCTAAAATTAATGTGAAATGCAGTCTCAACAGTTAAAATAGTGCACATGTGCAATTGCACCGTTTAGTTGTACTTACCAGCACACCTTCCAGCTGATGACTTGGAAAACGACAGATAACACTGTTTAAATGATTTCAAGGTGGTCCCCTAGACATTGCAGCACTTCATTTATAAATTTCATTTATTTAAAATTATTTATATTCCTCTGTAGGTCCAAGACTCGAATGCAGTGATGAGGTCTCGAGATGAACAGTTGATCCAGTCTATGGTTCTCCTCCCACCCTGAAAGTCCACACTTTAAATATTATATATATATATATATATATATATATATATATATATATATCATCACAGCTGTCTTCATAGATTTTGTCGTCCTGTCTCCGAAAAGTTCTGCCAGCTTCGAATTAAGAAGGAAATCTATCTTTTAGCAGCCACATTCACACCTGTTTTAGCTTTCAAGCCGACAGGGTAAGGTTTCCTGCAGACTGCAGTATCCATGTTCCCGCAATAAATCATTCTACACGACTTGGCAGTCGTCTCTCTTGGTGACCCTAATATTTATGGCACAGCTTAGACAAATTTGTGGGGAGGGAATTCCTTCACGTTCCCTCCCCAGGCTTAAAAGTGGGGAGGGAATTCCCTCCTTTCCCTCCCCAGGATTTACGGCCCTGCACCTACCTACCTACCTACCTACCTACCTACCTACCTACCTACCTATCTATCTATCTATCTATCTATCCACCCATCTCATAGATTTATATATACGATCCGTCAATCCATGCGATGCGCTATATAAACAATATTGCTCGCCGCCAGATGGCCTTATCTGTGGCGATCTTGATTGCTGCGAATGAATAAACAAGTCGGATGGCGTGTGCGACCAATCTCGCCGTCGGCTTAATTGGATGGCGTGCGATGCCAAGTTCTCTGGCGTGTAATGAATTTCAGGGGACGGTTTTGAGGAATAGACGGACAGACAGACAGACAGACAGACAGACAGACAGACAGACAGACAGACAGACAGACAGACAGACAGACAGACAGACAGACAGACAGACAGACAGACAGACAGACAGACAGACAGACATACAGACAGACAGACAGACAGTCAGACAGACAGACAGACAGACAGACAGGTAGAATAAGGCAGACAGAAAGACAGGTAGAATAAGGCAGACAGATGGAGAGAGGCCGACATGCGGACAGACAGATACACGCATACAGACAGGCAGAAGTAGAAGGAATGAGCAAGACAAGGAATGAAGTTCTATTATTCCCTCTCGTTGTTTGCCTGCAGTAGAAGTCCTGCTGTCAGTTTGTGCGACAAACAGATAAGCAGAGACAGAGTGCGACAAAAGGGCAGACAGGAAGGAAGGCAAGAAGGCAGGCAACACACAAAGGAGATAGTGGACAGTGGCTATGTAAATATATATATATATATATATATATATATATATATTATATTCATATATATATATGTGTGTACCTATATATAATACCTATATATCATATATACAGTGTGGCCTACAGAGGATCATCAGTATTCCGAGGCGTTTTCCGACGCCTCACTGGCTACACGCCATTTCGCGTCCCAGCGTCTCTACCCTAGGGACTGCTTATTTACATATAAGTGTGTATATATATATATATATATATAACTGCGTTTATGGCATACGCATATATACATGCCTATACAGACATACAATATACAGATTCATATATATATATATATATATATATATACATATATATATATTTATATAAATATATATATACTAGTACTACGTGGGCAGTTTTAGTATTGAACGCCATTTAGGCTGCCGAATATTTACTATAATGCTACTATCTGCAGTTTCTCTTCTTCATTACTGTATATATATATATATATATATATATATACTATCTGCTATAAAATATATAGATACTGGTATGTATAATATAAATACGCTAGACTATACACACACACATATATATATATATACATAAATATGTATGCTATATGCCGTGCGTATATATATATACATGAGATCGTTTGGTGGGCCGGAGGGTGAACGTGCCATCCCTTCCTCCCTCCCTCCTGCCTCAGGCGCCACCATGTCTACTGCGTCCGCGGCATACAAATGGGCAGTTGGCGGAAATTACATCCGGGTCTTTTAGCTTCCCGTTGGGGTTATGCCTCGATATCATTCTGCTCCTCCTGCTCCAGCTCCTCCCACTGGCCTCCTCCTCCTCCTCTCTCTTTCGCATCCTCCTCCTCCTCCTCCTCGTGTCCAGTCCATCCTCTTCTTCCTCTTTTACCCCCTCACCGTCCCACTCTTTACCACCTTCCTTCCTCTATCCTGCTCTCCCGTTATCGTATCCTCAATTCTCTCCGTTCCTCTCCATTCTCCTCCTCTTTCATCCTTCAATCCTTCTCTCATCTCTCTCTCTCTCTCTCTCTCTCTCTCTCTCTCTCTCTCTCTCTCTCTCTCTCTCTCTCTCTCTCTCTCTCTCTCTCTCTCTCTCTCTCTCTCTCTCTCTCTCTCTCTCTCTCTCTCTCTCTCTCTCTCTCTCTCTCTCTCTCCATGCTCCGTATTTCATCCAACCTCCTCTTCATTTCATAAACATCTCCCTCCTCTTCAGATTCTTCCTTCGTCCCATAACCTCCATCATTGTCTCCCTCGTCCGCATTTCTCTCCCTCCACCTTTCTCCTCCCCACCCCTCCGAAACCTGGGACCGGAAATGTGATGCCAGTCACGTGCCTAGAACACACAGTTCCGGCGGAAGTGAGTGAAAATCGAGTTAAAATGGCCGCAAGCATCCTTCTCCGT
Source organism: Aporrectodea caliginosa (assembly GCA_020284085.1). Lineage (NCBI taxonomy): Eukaryota > Metazoa > Annelida > Clitellata > Crassiclitellata > Lumbricidae > Aporrectodea > Aporrectodea caliginosa. Next base: position 95,643 of record JACEVL010000585.1, read on the forward strand.
CCTTCTCTAACTCCTCCATTCCATATTTCTTCCATCATTTAGCTCCACCTTATAACTTTCCTCTGTCGTCTTAATCCTCCTTTTCCGTTGATCCGTTGTAATCTTCCGCATTCCTCCATCCTCATAGCCTACTCTGCTACATCCTCCTCCTCCTCCAGTATATAATCGTCCTCTTCTTTCATCATGATAATCCTCCTTCACCCTCACGTTAGGTCGCAATAAGAGATGGGTAACTAATCGAATAGAATCTAATCGATTAGATAAACAGCTAATTCTAATCGATTAGCTGTCGCCTGACCCTGATTCTAATTGATTAGAAATTTTTAGCTAGGCTAATACTAATCGAATAGATTTTTAAATTATGTTAAGAACGAGTTAACAGCTTCCTTGTCAAACTACTTGATTTGGTTAATGCTACCAATTTCTGAAGTGAAATATTAATGTTTCGTAAATCTAACGAGAGTTGCAGATGCTCCACGATATCTTATGCCAACAAGGAAAACCATGCGAGTCAGAGACTGTAGTAACGTGCTGCTGTAACTTGCTATGCTTTGATTAAAATTGACGAATTCACGAAGCAGATACATGATGCGAATTATATCGAAATCTAATTGTTAATTGATTAGCTGCTGCTAATTCTAACTGATTAGCGACAAGATTTTGCTAATTATTCTACTTCTAATCGATTAGCAAATTTCAGTTGCTAATTCTAATTGATTAGCAAATATCAGTAGCTAATTCTAATTGATTAGCAACTTTCAGTAGCTAATTCTAATTAATTAGCAAATATCAGTAGCTAATTCTAATTGATTAGCAAATATCAGTAGCTAATTCTAATTGATTAGCAACTTTCAGTGGCTAATTCTAATTGATTAGCAACTTTCAGTAGCTAATTCTAATTGATTAGCAAATATCAGTAGCTAATTCTAATTGATTAGCAAATATCAGTAGCTAATTCTAATTGATTAGCAACTTTCAGTGGCTAATTCTAATCGATTAGCAAATTCAATAGCTAATTCTAATTGATTAGCAAATTTCAGTAGCTAATTCTAATTGATTAGCAACTTTCAGTGGCTAATTCTAATCGATTAGCAACTTTCAAGCTAATTCTAATTGATTAGCAAATTTCAGTAGCTAATTCTAATTGATTAGCAACTTTCAGTGGCTAATTCTAATTGATTAGCAACTTTCAGTGGCTAATTCTAATTGATTAGCAACTTTCAGTGGCTAATTCTAATTGATTAGCAACTTTCAGTGGCTAATTCTAATTGATTAGCAACTTTCAGTGGCTAATTTGAATCGATTAGCAATTAACTAATCGTGTCGATCTCTGGTCTCTGTAGTTCTCCTCACTCTTTGAACCCTGGAATCGGAAATGTGATGCCAGTCACGTGCCTGGATGGCAGACAATTCCGGCGGAAGTCAGCGAAAACGAGTCAAGATGGCCGACAGCAACATCCGGACCGGCGGACCCCTCACCAATTTCATTTTGTATTTAATTGAGTCAGATGAACATAAATCTAATCTAACGACGTCTATATAGCGCTATTATCATAATATACCGAGGATGAAAAAGGTGCTATATAAATCTTGCTTTCACTACATTCATTACATGTAATTTGAATTACTTTATACTGCTACGCTTTTTAGTCACATGAATTAAACATTAATTAAATCAACATGCTGGCTTAATTATAGCCTACACACATGTATTGTTATAACTGTTTATACAATTATTAATATTAAAACACATAAATAAATAAACAGAAAATTAAGCCAACTGGGTTTTATCTTGTATTTTCAAATACAATTTGTATAAAATTAAAAACACATTCACATTTTTTACATATTCCACTCTCTCAATCTGTCTATCTCTACCCCTCCGTCTCTCTGTCTGTCTTCTCTTCTCTGTCTGTCTGTCTTCTCTTCTCTGTATGTAAGCCTATATCTTCTTTCCTCTGCTGGTCTGTCTGTTTGTCATTGAAGATCGTGTAAATTAAGAAAGAAACAAAGGACAGTTTTCGTTCAAATAGTTTTTCCATAACGAACATACTCTCAAAGTTGACACAGTTCCCTTTTCACAGTTCAAAACTCGATACTGGTCTACAATTCATGAAAATGGTTTCCAAATGCCCACGAAATGTCTCAAGAGTGGCTTTGAGATTGTTCAGGATGGCTACATGGATAGTGACGAGACAAGACTAAAGGCGTTTGCACGATTACCCAGTTTAAAATATTCGACTACGTTGAAATGGCAAGAAATGCACTCTGATATGTTTGACATTTTATTGCAAGGTGCTTTTTTGAAGAATCAATTTTTACCCAAGAAAAAGTGATAATACAATAATAAAATACTGTGTTATTTAGATGATGCTGATTTTTCAAATGCAGTAATGTACACTTTAAAATTAATTATTCTACTTTAATTTTGATTATAATAATTAGATTTAGACTTTCTCTTTTAAACACCTTAATTAAGCAATAATTTCCAATAATTACAATCATTTAGTTCCACATAATTAATCTTAATTCAGCTCTTAAAAAACAAGTTTATTTTAATCCAATTCGATGCAAGCATGATACAAAAAAATAGTTTTAAAATATTTATTCAAATTTAACCTGATCTAACATTTTCAGCACAACCCTGCCTTGTTTTCAATTCACTGGGGCCCACCATTGATTTTAAGGAATGGGGCAGACAGGGTAAACTGAAATTGCTTCTCTGAGTATCTGATGATGCACAAAAATATTGAACTTACATTGAACACACTCCTCTGAACACATAGTTAGATAAAGGTCCTTATTAAATTCACATTTCCCAATACCTGAAGACATTAAAATTTCCAAATAAGACAAAGATAATACACATATTGAAATGTTTAAAATACACATACCAAGTAGGCTCAGAAATTTCCAATTATTTATGCCTACATAAAATGTTCATATTTTCATAACAAACAAGCAGAGTAGTAACAATTTTCACTTAGAAGTTAAACAGAATTTCCTGAACAGGCTAACAACGGTTTGCTAGTTTCTATGATTTTCCAGGAAATACTTAACAAAAATAAACACTCCAAAACTGCACCGACAAGTCAAATTACATTTAAAACCAAACTTGAAACCAAACCATGGAAATCCTAGTAACATTAAGTTATCCTGGATTCCAGGTAAAAAACGTTTATCCTTAATATGAGATGACCTAAACCCAGTTCTAAGCAGATATTTCCGAATTATTGACCAGCATTGCAATAGTCCTTTTGATCTATTCCGATTAGACTAAGACTATTTAGATCAAAATTTCAGTACAGTGCGGACCCGCTGACATGAAGTAGTTGGGGGAGGGGATACACGCCATCACAAGCGGCACGTAAAAGGGACTATTTGTAACACAGACTAATGCAGAAAAAACCTATTGTCTAACTAAATCCGTCAGTCCATCCATCCAACCATCAGTCCATCCATCAAACCATCAGTCCATCCATCCAACCATCAGTCCATCCATCCAACCATCAGTCCAACCATCAGTCCAACCATCAGTCCATCCATCCAACCGTCAGTCCGTCCATCCAACCGTCAGTCCATCCATCCAACCATCAGTCCATCCATCCAACCAACAGTCCATCCATCCAACTGTCTGTCCATCCAACCGTCAGTCCATCCAACTGTCAGTCCATCCATCCAACCATCAGTCCATCCATCCAACCGTCAGTCCGTCCATCCAACCGTCAGTCCGTCCATCCAACCATCAGTCCATCCATCCAACCGTCAGTCCATCCATCCATCCAACCGTCAGTTCATTCATCCAACCATCAGTCCATCCATCCAACCATCAGTCCATCCATCCAACCAACCGTCAGTCCATCCATCCGTCCATCAGTCCATCCATCCAACTGTCAGTCCATCCATCCAACCGTCAGTCCATCCATCCAACCGTAAGTCTGTCCATCCAACCGTCAGTCCGTCCATCCAACCGTCAGTCCATCCATCCAACCGTCAGTCCATCCATCCAACCGTTAGTCTGTCCACCCAACCATCAGTCCATCCATCCGACCATCAGTCCATCCATCCAACCGTCAGTCCATCCACACAAACGTCAGTCCATCCATCCAACCATCAGTCCATTCATCAGTCCGTCCATCAGTCCATCCATCAGTCCAACCATCAGTCCATCCATCCGTCCATCCATCCAACCATCAGTCCATCCATCCAACCGTTAGTCTGTCCATCCAACCATCAGTCCATCCATCCAACCGTCAGTCCATCCATCCAACCGTCAGTTCATCCATCCAACCATCAGTCCATCCATCCGACCATCAATCCGTCCATCCAACCGTCGGTCCATCCATCCGTCCATCCATCAGTCCATCCTTCAGTCCATCCATCCGTCCATCCATCCAACCATCAGGTCATCCATCCAACCATCAGTCCATCCATCCAACTGTCAGTCCATCCATCCAACCGTTAGTCTGTCCATCCAACCGTCAGGTCATCCATCCAACCATCAGTCCATCCATCCAACTGTCAGTCCATCCATCCAACCGTTAGTCTGTCCATCCAACCGTCAGTCCAACCGTCAACGAATCCAACCGTCAGTTCATCCATCCAACCATCAGTCCATCCATCCGTCCATCCATCCGACCATCAATCCGTCCATCCATCCAGCCATCAGTTCATCCATCCAATCATCAGTCCGTCCATCCAACCATCAATCCGTCCATCCAATCGTCAGTCCATCCATCAATCCATCCATCCAACCGTCAGTCCGTCAATCCGACCGTCAGTCCATCCATCCAACCGTCAGTCCGTCCATCCAACCGTCAGTCCATCCAACGGTCAGTCCATCCGTGTTAACCGATATGACGTTTTCAGTTAATAGCACTAACGAGTCCACACTGTACTTCAACCTCAAAACATTGAAATACTATGAAAGTCTTTCAATCAGAATTTCAATATTTCAATCAGGACCAGACTATACTGATGACAGCTAAAATTTCTCGATCATAATTGAACAGCAAATCATTAGTACAGTTCAGCGATCAAAATCTCAGTGAAATCATGTACGGTAAGCGACAAGTATCCAACTTTGAAACAGTTCCAACAAGATGACTAATTCATCATCTACTGCCATCTTTACAAACCCAGTCCATAACTCGGCTGAAGCATAATCCTGAAAGCCTCTGCCTCTCAACGCTTCCTCACATCCATCAATAACGAAAGCATAACATTCCACTCCGGTGTTCAAATCTTTGACGCTGTGGAAGTAGTGACAAGTAAAAAAGCTACCACTGCATCAAAACTTTCCTGAATAAGCCACAGGCGAGTTTTTGCGCACAAAGAACCTGCAAAAAACCCACCCACGACAGCAAGCAATGGAAAATCTACCCATGCCAAACTTCGTGTTGAAAACAATCTTAGCATAAGTGAACACCTTATGTAGCACATTTTCACAGTTACTCAAAACAAACATAAGGTAATTGACAACTGAACAGCTGACTGCTTTGTAGCTCCACTGGATGGAACGTAAGTTTGACTTCTATAGCTCCATGATCTCAGTCATGCTTCCTTGACCAACCCTAACCTGACTAGACCTACCTTGACTCCTTATCAATAGTAATTTGGTCAGAACAGTAAAGAAGCCGTACAATTAAAACAAGGTAACTGCTTGGTTTCTAGTGCTTTTGTTAAGTTTAGTCCTGAGAGGTTGAAGGATACTAAGTTGAAGCACAAACAGCAATCCCATTTAGTCATTTGTGCATACGGAGCCCATTTGTTTATCTCTAATTACTAAATCACGACTATTCATTATTAGTAAAATTCAGATATAACGACTACACTGGCCATGCACTCGCTGGCAGTGTGAAGACCACTCAGTGAGAGAATGGTCTGGTGACTAAGGCTGGGACAAATGAAGACGCTAACGATTCAAACCGATTCAAAACGATGGCTGCCTCCTAGGGCTTGCTTATGAGACCGCTATTTTTGTCATCTATTCATATGTTTGAGTAATCGCTTATTTGGCATGTAATCGATTACAGTTAAATCAATTACATTAATGCTTGCTTTTGAGAGGTACCGGTATCAAAGGACCTATATAAAGGTTCATCTAGACACATCCCAGTGCATAAAATGTTATTATTGAATGCAACAGCAGCCAAAATGTGAAATAAAATACATCAGCAATTGGAACCAAGCCCCACTAGTGTCTCAATCAGTTTAGACTTAGTTCTAATTTCTTTTCCCTGATAGACAAAACCAATTTCGACAATGACTCATTCAAATTCAACTGTCACTCCCAATGTCAACCCAAACGGGTGGATTTAAGAGACAAGTACACATCATTTTGGACACTACACCAAATCAGAGACAAAAAATTTATCAAATAAACAAAACTCTGAACAGCGAGCAAAACTCGACAATACAAATTTTCAGACAGCAAACAAAACTTTGGACAGTAAACCAGATTTTGCACGATAAAAAAAACTTTTAGGACAATACAAAAAATGGACAGAAAACAAAATAATTTTGTACAGTGAACATAATTTTAGACAAAAACACAATTTCGGGAAAAATAGTCAATTATTCCACAAACAGATTTAAAAAATGATACCCCTGGCAAAATTTCAAACAGCAAACAAATGAAAGTTAAAGTCTACCACGAAAAAAGATGTCTGCAAAATTGATCTAAAAAAATATAAGATCCAACATATACTAAGGCAACTCAATCATGTCAATACTAGCTATAGGACCATCAATAACCATAACACGGGCTAATAGCTATGTTATCGATAAACCATACCATTTCAAACCAAATTTCCACATTTAACCAATTAAAATCAAACCAATTCTAATCTCATACAAGGCAAGAAGTTCAAAGGTCAAGGGTCACCTCATACAAAGCAAAGAAGTGCAATAGGTCAGGCGCTTTCTTAACCCATCTTAAAACAAAATTTATTTTCTTTCTGTTTTTATTTTATCAAGGGAAAAACAGAGTACGCATTTTTTTATTAGCGTTATTCTATTTTTTTAATTTAAATACAGATGATGCACTTCTATTAATATTATCATTCTTATTAATAAATTTATTAATTTCAATAATTATCTGTAAATTATCAAAAGAGCTGGCTAACTAATTGCTTAGATTCTAATCGATTAGCTAGTCGATTAGGCAAACAGCTAATCCTTATACTTCTAATCGATTAGCTACAAGATTTTGCTAATTCTTATTCTAATCAATTGGCAAATTTCAGTAGTTAATTCTAATTCTAATCGATTAGCAATTTAACTAATTGGGCCCATCTCTGATTATCATTGTAATTTGTAAGAATTTGAATAGTCTTTAAATAATCTAAATATCAAACTGATCTTGTCTTTGTTTCAGAGCAATCAACACTGTTATAACAAAGCATAGTCATCATGATTATTATTACGAGTAATATTATTGTAAAAGCAGGAAGCATTTGTTCAATAATTCTTTTGATACCTGGCAAGAACGTGAAGAAGTGTTAACACGGTGGACTAAAAAAACTTTACTGAAACACATTTGCGTACATTTGAACGTTCTCTCTCAAAATTCTAAACCTGGCAGAATGCCGACGTTTCAAAAGCGACTAACAAAAAGCAAAAAAACAAAACAGCAGAATAGATCACCAGCGCAAAAACGAAAAATAAATTAATCGAAATCATCATCCATCGAATGTAACACAAACCCTGGCATAGATACGTCGTAAAAAAATTGGCCGATCGAAACCGTTCGGTCAAAGTCCAAATCATGCATACTACAAAAAGCTAGCCATGACTAAGAGATGTTTTTTTCCGATGCACAGTGTACTTGACATGGATTTACAAAACTGACCATGGAAATTGAACACATAGGCATAATCGTCTTTAAGGCAGATGCGGTGTCAGGACTACTACACCGTGAGCATAAAATCTGGTCCCCTGAACGGTTTTTTAAGAAAAGAACACGTACAGAAAACACGTTGGCATTAAAAAATCGTACCTTCAAAATAATCGGCTACACTGCAAAGACTCGCTACGGCGCAACAGTTCATTGGCTACAGTAGGAGACTTGGTACGCTGTGATCCACAAAACCAATCTCAGCAGCACGTTTGACTAAATATTTTGACTACAGTGAATCCTAAATATTAAATAGAGACCAGGAACTAATAAAATATTTTGAATACTCGGTTGTATTCAGTGTACAGGTCCTTCAAATTTTCTACTGTATTAAACGTTTACACAGATTTTAAACAAAGTTTGTCACAGGGCACAAATAAAAACTACTTTAAGAATTTCTTATTTATTATATGAAACATCTCAAAGAGCATAATCAACAAAATTAAATCCAATAACTCAGCCTTAAATAAATAAGAAATTTGAGTAATCGAATTATTAATCAAATGGAAAACTATTTCAAAAATTTCTCTGGGAGAAATGATTTCCCTTCAAAGAAAAATTCAATAATTTAGTTCTAAAAATAAATCAGTATTTTAAACAAATTATTAGCAAATTTTAATGTGGCTTTTCAATATAGTGTTTTTAATAGCTTACATCTAGATAACTTAACAAAGATACATAGCAATAATAAATTGTTTGACATAATCAAAATTGCATGCATGTTTCACTACCAGTGTATCAGTGAAATACTCTCCATGACAGAAGCTGCACCACGTACCAATGCAATGTACAAAAGTTTCACTGTAGGTAAAACATTTCAATCAACACAATTAAATGGCAACAACAAAAATTGACACTAATAATAATAATAATAATAATAATAATAATAATAATAACAATAATGATCATGACGATAATAATAATAATAAGATAATAAGACCAAAACAAAATAATGGTGTGTTTCCGGTAACCCGACCGACCCCGTTTTTTGCCGCGACTCGGAAAATTTTGTAAAAAATTTTTTTTTCCGGAAAATTTTGTAAAAAAAAAAATTTTTCCTGAAAATTTAAAAAATTTTTTTTTCTTTGCTTCACATACATTAAGCCTTTGCATACCGGTGATGCAGAATCGCGACATTATAGGTGCATTCACTGAAGCAAAGACGTTCGGAAACTAGCGGTCTTTCAATGGAAAGAACGGTGCCGTAAATTACAGCAATAAAAGGGCTAAAGTGTGGAGTTTGGGAGAGGGAGGTAATAGACTCGAAAGTGGTGGATTTTCTCAGGGTAATTTGACAGGGTTATTAATACCTATTATCGTACGTGCCATTATAAAAAGTAAAGCCTCCTAATAGCAATCAGCCTACTTAACAACCTCCGTAGCATTCTACTTTCATAGTAGCCAGCCTTCTTAGCAACCAAGCTTTTGTAGCAAGCAGCCTCTATGTCAGCCTCATTAGCAACCAGTTTCAAAGTCAGACTTGGCCCCTTTAGCAACCGCCTTCCTTAGCAACAGTTATCCTTAGAAACTGTCCTGCTTAGCAACTGCCTTCATTAGCAACTAGTCTCCTTAACAACCAGTCTTCATAGCATCCAATCTTCGTAGCAAGCAGTCTCCTTAGCAGACGACGTTAGGAAACCATATTTCTTTCTATGCAGCATTAATAATATTATAACAATAAATGGGCTCAATGGTTCCCATGGACAACTTACACACATGTATGAAGTTGAGGAGATAACAGACACCAAAAAGTCAGCGATTTTCTCACGTTACCACCCATGCATATTTCCTAAAGAGCCGTTGTCTGCTACACGTTTATTGTTTAATGTACATAATCCATAATTCCTTCCCCACCCCTGCCCCTTCCATTTCACCTTGCAAGAAAAACGATGTCAGCAAAAATGAAATAAATAAGATTGTTGTCTACAGCAGTTTGTAGGTACATTCTGCAAAAAGGCATTTTTAATACTCGCATAGAAAATACATACTTTGGTACAGCATGTACCGCTGTGCATAAATGGGCAGTGGCGTAATTTTGGGAAATCACTGCATAAAATTATTTTACCAAAATAAAATTATTTTCCTACCTACCTACCCAGTTTTTTTTAACACTGTTACCGGAAACACACCATTATTTTTTTTTGGCCTAATGACGATGACGATAATAATAATAATGATGATGACGATAATAATAATAATAATAATAATAATAATAATACACAATAACATTGCAGAGAATGAGGCCTGATTAACAGTTCCAAGTAACAATAATATTATTCACAGAAAAATAATAATAAAAATAATGATACAGGACAGTTTATTAATTAAAAATTTATTATTATCAACGGATGAACAAAAACTAGCAATAACCACATAGGGAAGATTATTGATGAACAATTAATTATGCAATATATAATATGACCATAATTATTTAAAGTAGAAGATGTAAGCAAACCTCTTTTGTCACATTTATTTATATATTTATTTAGATCCACAATCGAGGAACAATGCTAAGGAGATTCAACTCAGTTCAATGTAGTCTAAATTAATATTGCTTTGAAACTTATGGTAATATAAAGCAATTCTATTAATGTACTGTAATGCTAAGTCTAGTACATTATGCCATAATAAGTTAAAAAGGATGACAGTACTATGCCTTAATCCACAACACATTGTACAGAATCACAATATAAACATTGTAATGCCGCATGTTACAAGTTCTGTATTGTAATAAGAATTTGTAATGTTTCAATATGTAATGCTACATATTGTAATGCAGTGTATTGTGATGCAACATACTAGAGTATGCATTGTACTTAAAAGTGCCCAAGAAACTCAATGAAAAACGAGTTAACGATAATAGAAATAATTATCAATAAATGACTTCTATATATTTAAATATTATTAGTAATGTAAAATAATGACTATTAAATTATATTAGTAACTTAAATTAGTAACGCTTATGCTTATATATGGAATATAAAAACATATATGTGTATAATATAGATATATAATGTATATGACAAAATTCTTTGTTTCAACATGGCTAGTGGAAGACATCCAGTAACATAGAATGTAGCAAAAACACAGACATAACTATAAATAGAGCGCTGACAGGCAAACTCAACAATTGACAAAAAACACAGATAGAAGCAAGTAAGTGGCCGGATCCTCTCTGAGTACCCTTTTCAAGAGGTGACGGAAAAGGTTTGGCATCACGGCACAACCTGATCATTAGTACACAGCGTCTGTGCAGAGCTGGCCTTTCAACCGTGCATGACCGTGCTTGCGTAGCACGATCCACTTGAAATGTGCTCACGCAACTGAGCTTGGAGAATCGAGACCTCGTCCTTGAGCGTGAGCGCTGAGCTCGCAAGCCCAGCATTCTGGCTCTTAAGCTCAGAGACTCGCTGCTCGAGCATTGCGATCTGCTCCAGTTTTCGAGTGCGGCACTTACGGGCGGCCATCCGGTTGCGAGCTCGCTTTCGCTCTAGCTTGATCCGCTCCTGATCGTCCATGTTGATCGGGGACAGAGGGGGCGTGTCCCCGAGTCGAGGGACAGTCTGCGGCGCTTCACTCGGTGCCAAAACTGGTGAACTGTGGAACGGCGCCAGAAGTGGTGAAGCATGCATTGGCACCGACATCTGATGGAGCAACGGCGCTTGAACTGGCACAGCACTTGTGGCACCGGCGCTGGAATGGAACGGCACATGACCCACTGGAACGTGGTGAACCGTTGCAGTGTATGGGTGGGACTCGCGTGGTGGGGCAGTCGGTAGTCCTGCAGCACCACTGTATGAGACGATTGAAGGCAATGGTTGCATAGAAGAAGCAGGCGCAACGCCAACCGACGAAGCCGTTACCTCGGAACTTCCCAATTCGACACTGTAGACCCCGGCTGGGGCGCCCTGGCTCCTGTGTAGCTGTTCCAGGGCATCGATGAACCCCCTCGCGTATGCCTCTTGTTCCTCGGTCACCGATTTCGGAAATAGAATTTGGGTCGTGGGAGTGCTCAGCGCCCCTGAGGCTCCCCCGTCAGCGCCTTCATGCTGCAGGAGAAATCTTTCCAGCTCTGGTGACGGCAGCTCGAGATCGCACGACCCTACCAAACCGTCGACGCGCTCTTTTTTTAACGGAACGTTTGCAAAATCCAAGGAGAGACTGGATTTCATCTCAACGGCGGCCAAGAGAGCCCGATTCGCAACGCCTCGAGTTATCTCTTCGTACAGCGTCGGGTCCATTCTTGGCTTTAGCCAAACCCTACGACGGGAAGAAAAACGAACGCGTGACGTTCACGTTTTAGACGATTTTCGCACAAATCTGCAGCGCAATCTGACCCAGAAATACCTCAGGCATAAAATCCGTCACTCGCTTTATGGAAATATCGCAAACTGAACACGAAATTTGAGAGCTTTGCAAAAATCTAAACACATTCAAATAGGTCTACATTTACGGGAACGATAATGCAAAGCGTTGCTAAAAATATCGCCGGCGCTTATTACGTCATTTATCTGTGATCCGATTGGCTGGCAATGACATCATTTTAGTGGCACGTGACTGCTAACGTTGCCAGGAACTGCCATTCATTGATGAAGCACCTAGCGAATGATGCCAAAACTCGGCTTAAAATGTTCATCTATTTGAACCATCGACGTCGTTGATTAATTTTGAACGCTGTAGTAATGTTTTGTTACCTAACTGCAACAGTCGATCGTAATTTTCGTCGTTACATGCGCATTTAATTGGCGCCAGACAATAATTGAAAATGAGAGAACGGTGATTTTCAAAAGCATTCAGAATTTGTCTCAAGGCAGAAACACGTAGGGCCTATAGGCGTATACGTACGTAGGCCTACGTGCTGCAGCTGTTCAGATGCCTGAAAGCATCAGAATAATAATGTGGCCTATATATATATTTATATGTATATGTATATGCATGTGTACTGTATGTATATGTATACGTAGGCCTATATTACTATTTCGTTTAAAATAATCACCTTGACTATTTTATCCCAACGTACGTAGGCCTATATATTATAGGCTACGTAGGCTATACGTTGGTCCCGATGATGGTCGTTTCTCAGAACAGGATTCCATTTAGCCTACCTGCAATTGAAACTATATAGCCTATAGGCCACGCAGATCGTGATAGGCCTACGTAGCCTATACGCTACCCACAACAGCGTATATAGGGCCTACGTTGGCCCGTCCTCTTAAATAGGTTCCGCTAACTTCCGCATAGGCGTAGGCCTATCTGAGGCAAAAGTTAATATTATTTTGGGCTATGACGTGCTCACCCAGGAGCGCACTTATTCTTCACAGCTGACGTCAGCTCCCAATCGGCGGGGAGCCATCGTACATTATAATTCACATCCTTTTTACAGAGACTTAATTGCGTTTCAATGTGTAGGCTGTAGGCCTATAGTTCTCGATCTGAGCTTCACACAACCTCTGTCTTTTTCTCGGGACGTAGGCTAGCAGATCTTCTTATCAACGAACGGATCTTTTCTCGAAGGCACCTAGCCTATTGGGCCTACAGCTTCTGTACGAGCGCTAATTATTATAACCTTAGGTCACTTTATACGCCAACCTTTGCTGTCCTCGTTCTTCCCAATTTTTTTTCGCTCAGCCTCAGTTTATATTTCCACCATCGGGGACTTCCGTTACCGGTACTAATTAGCTTTATTTGGCCGCAGTGATATTGAGACTGCATCTAATCACGATCAAGTTCAACGTATGCATGGTGATCTACTTATAAAGTATAGAAACCCACCCTCCTGGGACTTATAGGCCTATAGGCCTATCAATTGTCATGAGAACGAACAATACGTTTAACTCATCGATCGGACGCTTATATTCATAGTACACCATCTATAATTGATTGGACTCGCATTGTTTAAATAGTATCGGAAGATATAATCTGTCTGATATGAAGTAGGCTACACGAGGAGTGGGCATCAGTCGATAACCGTAGAGCGGCGCTACATAACATGATAGCTTAACAACGGTGAGCTAGAGAGGCTATTTTTTTCAAAACGAGGTTCGCCCTTTATCAGAAGTTCAGAACAAGACCCAGTGGATTTACAATATAATACCACTTCAGTTATAATGTATCGTTTATCTTCTCCACTAACCTAATGAATGACGCTAAACAAATGCCTGTCTTTGTCTTAGATTTAATACATTCGTGGATGTGACCCAGATTTCTGAAGCGAGGTTGACCTACATTCAGAACGAGGCCGTGTTGTGTCCGCCTAATAACGAACAACCTGAAAATCTTTTAGTGAATGATTAAGTTTTAATTCCTTAATATTTAAATCCGTATCGAAACAAAACCATGAGAAACAGAAGAGAAACTACGGTCTTCGCTTACTACACTTTGGGTGCTAAATTCTGATTGATTTCCGCCAGTTTTGTCTCTGATGGGTGAGTATGGTCTATGCGATGTTTTTCTAGCGCATGTTTAACGGTAAGCGCTATTTAAAAGTGTGCTGTTTGTTACAGGATCAGGAACGTCGTATTTAGTACGAATTATAGCGTGACTAAATTATGAAAATATACATTTTGTTCCCTGACTTTTAAAAATACTTGTTCATTGTAACAAATGTCGTGTTTGCATATTTATGTAAAATCTCATGTCCGTATTAATAATGTAATATGCCCATTCACATTCAAAAAATTCACTTGAGGAACTCTGAACTTTCTGTCATGTGTCAGCTCTAGTTGGGAATCTGTTGGTTGGGGTCTGTGTGTGTCGACGTGAGCCGAGCACTGGTGGCTCTTCTAGTTAGCTGAGCAGTTTTGGTAACTGGTAAATGTTCTGTTCTAAATTACATTTAACATCGTTTAGACTAGTACAGAGAACGGTAAAAGTGTATTTTAACGTATTTAATTCATAATGCTGCCGGCCGAGTATTTTAGCGTATTTTATTATTTCTCTTGTGTGGCTGTGTAAATGGAAACTGGACTGATAAAAATAATCGTTTGCCTAAATGGAAGTTGGATTGATGATAATAGTTCTTTGCTAAACTAGAAGCTGGACCTGTAGGCAGTGTTATTTCAGTTATGGTTTTTCAGTTATAGTTACAGTTAAAGTTATCTAATTTATGATTTTTCAGTTAAAGTTATAGTTACAGTTAACTGAAATCAGATTTTTCAGTTAAAAGTTATTTTTATTTTTCAGTTACAGTTTAAGTTATTTCTCTTTATTTTTCAGTTATAGCATCAGTTATTTTTTCACAAGTCATGACTAATGACACACTGACCACAAGTATTCTGAACAGTTACCAGAAATATTTACACAGCAAATCAACGTATTGTCGGTTTACTTTAAAGAAAACACGACGTTCCAGATTAACACTTGCTCTGTTCCGACAATTAGTGTGCCACACTCGTTGTTTTCAGCATCCTTGAAAGCAACAGTGCGAACACAACATCGACTTTTGTCGTCTGCGGCTTCATAAACAAAATGTTCCCACACGCCACTTTCTACTTTTCGACCACTACTTAGCTTAAACATTATTCTCGTAGTTGTGGATTGTTTTACGAATTTACGGTTTAGCGCCAACGACAACATAACGAAAGGAAAAGGAACCGGAAGTGAAACGAATATAGAAAACTGAAAAGTAACCAGAAGTGACTAGCATAGAAGACTGAAAAGGAACCAGAAGTGAAACTAGCATAGAAAACTGAAAGAAACTAGAAGTGAAATGAGTATAGAAAACTGACCGTAGACTAGAGTAGGATTACCATTCAAAAAGTAAGTAAGAAAAACACTTATGTTTTATTTTTCAGTTAACTTTTGTTATTTTTCAGTTATACAGTTTTCGTTTTTCAGTTACTATTACAGTTTCAGTTATTCAGTATTTTTCAGTTTCAGTTACAGTTACAGTTAACTGACCAACATTTTTCAGTTATTTTGCTATTTCAGTTACAGTTACAGTTAATAGAAATAACACTGCCTGTAGGTTAGCAAAAGGGCTTTGAAGTGGATGTGATGCATGCTTTTCATGGCACAATGAAATGATTCAAGGATGGGAGTGATTACAAGATGTGCTGTGTTATTTATTTATTAAGGAAAATTAGGCAGACTTATAGTATCGGGGCTGTTCGTTATACTCCCAGCCCAAACTTTTCCCTATCTTTTTTTTCAATAATGGGCCTTTCTCACTCTTTCCTGTACTCCAGTCACTACTCATCTCAAGTTTTCCAACTGATCCATATACCACACTGCATCTTGACTCAGAAGCGATCTTCCTCTCAAATTCTGCAAATTCTTATTTAACCCTAACTCTACCACTTATAAACTTTATAAAGCCAACCGTGCCTTATAATTTTGATCGTTCTACTATTTAAAGCGTAACTGTACAAGTTAACCCTGACCTAATCATATAACCCTGCCCATACCTCTTAAGTCTAACTACTTACCTCTAACTACCACTTAACCAAACCCAATCTCTTAACCCTAACAATGCTACTTAACCCTAACTTGTTAACCCTAAATACGAGTCAACCTAATCAGTTAGCCGTGACACCTAATCCTGAGGTCAGCCATGATGATATTTACTTATTTATTCATTAATTGGAGATTCAGAACCAACATGAGGACGTTGGAGGGGAGGCAGAACAATCAAGGTTTGACATTATTTGCTATGGCAGTGGATGTCTGAACGACAGTAAATGGTAGCAAAGCATTCGGCTGAGGACTGGTATTTTGATGATGTGTCAACCACTTGAGATGTTACAAGAGTCATGGGAGAAAACTGTGTTGTATTGTATTGAACTGTATTGTATTGCATTGCATTGTATTAAATATGAGCAACATGCTGTTTCTGTCTACAAGTATCATGTTTTGCTACTTGCATTGTGTTTTTTATTGCATTGTACTGACTTGAATGGCATTTAAAAATATTGTATTGCACAGCATTGTATTTTAAATTTTTTATGTATATGAAATATATTGAATGGTATTTACCTTTGTGTTGTAGTGTATCGCATTGCATTACACTGCATAGTATTGTATCGCATTTTATTGTATTGTATCACATTGTATCGTATTGTGCGCTTCGTATTGTATTGTTTCACACTGTTTTGTATTGCCTCAAAATGTCTTGGGACACAAGGTCATACCACTGACGCTGAGCACCACGCTTGTTGTTTCGTCAGCAGTCCACAGCGATGTCATGTGTACCTGTTGAGTGGTGGATTGTCAGAGGATAACAGAACAATTTCAAGTACTATCGTACTGACTGTGAACTTTCACCCGACCTGATTAGGACCTCGGCACGTGATCCAGTTGAGGAACGTAGTCTGTAGAAGTATTTTATTGCACTGTATTGTACTGTGTTGTGTTGAGTTTTATTGATTTGTGGAGTATTGCATTGTATTGCCATGAAAAATCTGATGGGTGCATAGCTAATTTGGTCTCCTTGGATCTTCCCTTGTCCTGCCCTGCCTTGGCTTACCTTCTCTTACCTTACTTTACGTTATCTTACTGGAGCGTACTGTAACGTACCTTACTTTAATTTACCAAGTGGCAGGGTAAGATAAGATGCGAGCTACAGTCTGCTTGCACTTGATCTCATTTTGTGTTCATGCGATGGTGCTCTTAAGTTAGGCCAAAGTTCAAACTGATATGGTGAGTTGCAACTTTTCATTCTTTGCTATTACAAATCATGGGGTACTGTTGAGGATTATCACCAGTGCTAAAGGTCTTTCAGTGGGCCATTTTCAA
Organism: Aporrectodea caliginosa; assembly: GCA_020284085.1. Lineage (NCBI taxonomy): Eukaryota > Metazoa > Annelida > Clitellata > Crassiclitellata > Lumbricidae > Aporrectodea > Aporrectodea caliginosa. The sequence continues at coordinate 113,272 of JACEVL010000585.1, forward strand.
GCAGATGCACCAGCCTTGCATGAAGATCTTGTGTTATCTATAGGTCTCTTGTTCTGTTAAAAAATTTCCATGACTGCCTCTCAGGGCTTAATGATATAGCAATTTTCCCGTGAAGTTTGATATGTATTAATTCTCCAGACTTTTTAAAACTAGGGATGTTAAATGGTAGTTGGAAATCTGATTATCAGTTTTGAAAACTATTATCGCTTTTTATTATTTTCATTTTTTGAATCATTTTTGTAGTGAAAATTATAAGAAATATTTCATGCATTTGTACTGAATATAAACTTACCGTGAGAACAAAATAATTGAAAATAAGGTAGCTGTATTACCCACGGTATGTTACTGTTATGTGGCACTTCGAATGCACCTGACAACAGGCATTTCATCAAATTTTAACATTTTGTGACAGTGAAACTGAAAACCAATATAAAGTTCATTGTCAGCGAACGAGGTGAGTTAATTATAGAACCTCTTAACACTTTTTGACATCTAAAACGTCGTCGAATGCAATTAATCCCAACGGCTGTCATATTTGTTTATCACCGCTAAGCTGCGAATAGCGGCTTCTCTATGAAGGCCAATAAAAAACCGATGATCAGTTTAAATTTAGATTTCTACAATCGATAATCTGTTTGCCAAAAAAACCGATATTAACAATAACAACCCTATTTAAAACCTCAATTACTTTCCAAGGAAATTAGATGAGCGTCTTTCAGTAGGCAGCCATCACCAACTGAATGCTCTGCCACTGGAGCAAATGGGGCATATGGCGGGGTTTGCACTCTTGAGCTGCCCTTGCCTTTTATCTAGAACCTTGTCCTTGCTGTCAAAGTGGGTACGAGTAGTGACTGATGGCAATGTTGGGCAGTAACTGGCAGTTCTGACCTATTTAAAAGAGCAGCAGCTGAGTACGTGATCAAGCTGCTGCCTTGTACAGATCGGCAAACTCAAGGTCAATCAATTGCGAGTTGCCATTCAGAGACTGCGATCGAAGATGGTTTTGCCTCAGCAGCTGGCTCTTTGATTGGCAAGCACACCTGGCCGTGATTGTATCAGGTCACACACGGTTAACAGATGTGTCTATAATTGGACTTAGGTCATCAGGTGCCAAACTGTGAATCTGTGCAACTTTTGGCACAGAATTTTGGCATCAAACTTTTTGACACGGAAATTTTGGCACGGAAATTTTGGAATTGAAATTTTGATCTATGAAATTGTAACGCTGAAGTCGTGAAATTGAAGTTTTGGTGTTGAAACATTTACAATGAAGCTTTGCCATAGAAGTTTTGGCTTTGAATCGTTAATACTGAAATATTGAGACTGAAAACTTGACATCAGGGTTTTGGCTTGAGACTTTTGGTACAGAAATTTTGATGTTTAAATTTTTGTATTGAAATTCTAATGTTGAATTTTTTTATACTGGAATTAGTTATCAGGATTAGACTTTGAAATTTTTGTACTGAAATTATTGTCATGTTTATTTCTGATTCCTAATTTCCAGGTTAAATTGCAATACAGAAATAGTGCAATTTTACCTGGATATTAGGAATCAGAATTTCATGCAAAATGAATTTTTTATTGCAATCTTAAATGGGAATTATTGCATTTGATCTTCTAGCATTGAAATTTGGCATCTGAATGTTTAAGTGCTGGAATTAGGAATTTAAATTTTGGAATTGGAATTATAGCATTGGAATTTATGCAGGTTGGGGATGGGTTGTCATTTATATCTAAAAGTCACAATATTATTCATTGTATTTTATGAGAGTTGTTGCTATAATTTCAGATATATTCCAGGACGATTTTGAACTTGTTCTTCTCCCCTTAAGTCCATTTGCATTCTGAGTATTTGGGTCAGGTTGTGACCTTTGGCTAGTGTCCCAGAATGGCAGAAGTTGCAACAGAAAAGGGAGCCATTGTTTGGACGGTGATGAACGGGGAACCAGAACATGTCTACAAACGCAGTCGTTCATTCGAAGGAGTTGAACGGCACCGTACAAAGTCGAACACCGAGCGGACGACGTCGGTTGACGCGACACAAGTCGTACACACGACGGGTGTCACGAGCCAAGATTTGACGGAGGTGCTTTCAAACTGCTGGGCCTCGGAGACTAGTCTCGACCTCACGAGGGCAACAGACTCGCAGAAAATTCGTGACACTTGTCGAAACGGAGAACTTGAGACAAACAATTCCCAAGGCTGTGATACGCATATAGTCAAAGAACGTCCTTCTGAAAAGAATGGTTCTCTTCCATCGAAAACCAATGCGCTAATTCGATCTATGTTATCACGGACTAGGACCAAGGAGTTGAACGTGGCGCAGCTCAGGTCAAAAATTTGGCAACACGTGGATTCTAAAAGTTCACGCCATGGGTCGAAAACTCTGAAAAACGAGGAGTCAGAAATGTCACAATGTGACGACAGTCACGACACGGACAATGTTGGGACTTTCGCGTCATGTGAAAGGCGTCCACAACTACGGACAAACTTGGATCTTGCGCTAGGAGTCGTTAGAAATGGTGGTCCAAAGACAACGACAGAAGAGTTGGAAAAGGACGACTTTTCAAGTGGAAAGAAGTCAAAGAAGTCGAAGCATGTCACGGCAAAGGAGTCGTGGCTCCTGCGACTTTTTGAGTCAAAGTTGTTCGACATGTCGATTGCGATTCAGTATCTGTTCAATTCCAAAGAACCTGGGGTCCAGTCTTATATAGGTATAATAACAATAATCAACAATAACAATCATATTAATAATAATAATAATAATAATAATAGCGATTTTAATAATTTGAGTAGCAATAATGGTAACCATAACAATGGTGACTATAAAAATGATGATGACGATGATGATAGTACTTAACCTGTAAATTTACAGGTTGCTGTAAAACCCCATCTGGGGGAGGCAACATGTTATTACTGTGTCCCATTTGGATGTGATTATAAGTAGAAACCAACACCTTTGGCTTCGAACACATTTACCACAAGACCACCAAGCCACTTTTACAGTGTGAGATAATAGTCACAATAATAGTACTAATTATAACGATTATAGTAAGTAAATAAACGATTATAGAAGTCAGGCAAAATTCTGTCCATTTCCGCCGGGGTTGGGTTGAGAGCGCCTCTGAGTAGAAATCGTGGTGGGTGGTTTACAAATTTAATGAATGAATGAATGAATTTTATCAATAGTGATAATCATAATAGTAGTTATATTTCTTGACAATCGAGTACGTTTAAGAATCTCATTTATTTAGTTTGTTATTGTAACTTATTTCATATACTACATTACCATAAACTATTCAAATAAACTTTTTTTATTGTAATTTGTTTAATTAGTTTGTTACTGTCGTTAACTTGTGGCAGGTAATCGGATGTTTACCTTTGATGATCATGACGTCGATTTCTACCTGCCTCAGCTGCTGACGATGTACATCTACATGCATGATGTTGCGGAGGCTGTTCATCCTTACCTGATCCACAGGTAACCAACGACTTGCATGAGCTACCTTGGTGCTGGTAGCCATGAGATTATAACTTCAAGACATACCTCAGAATTTTATATTTCTCACTGGCTTTCAAACATCTCGATATCTAACTGCTCTTCACCTGGTGACTGACTAACCATGCCTCAGGCTCGCATTTATGTGTGACCGCACATAAAACTTTTCTTAATAATGATAACAATCATGATGTCATGTTCAAAGGTACACATCTGATTAACTGCCAATTGCTTTCAGTGTAATGCCTTCAATGTAATGCACAAGGCATCAATTGATGGTCACTTCTAAGCAAAATCGCATGCCAGATTCACAACCCATTGGACATAGCCATGCAGGCACTGTATTTAAAAATGTCTTCAGACATACGTACAATCGTACATGCATACTCACATGCATGCATACATACCAGATACATATTGCCCATCCTCTTGAAATAAACTGCCTAGCAACCTGACACATGAACTCAGCCTATCCCTTAACGATCATTCTGTTTGATAGTGGTTTCATAGTGCTAGGTCAGGAGTGCCTCTGACAACTCTCTCTTGAAGTGGCACTATATAAAATTACAATTACGTTTGATTTATTTAGCTATATGTCTTTGCATTAAAAATGTTGACAGATGTCGTTCGAGTGTCGACTTCAGCATAACAACAGCTCGACTCTTGGGCGCTTACTCAGCCGACGTAACAAAACCAAATTGGAAGAATTCCCAAGGCAGCAAACTAAAGACTATGATACTCAGTGAAGAACTAAGGCAAGCTAATCGAGTTTTTGAGTCTAATTTAATCCAATCTATTGTCTGATATAATCTAATTGTTTTTCTCATCTAATCTGTTTATAATCTACTCTGTTCCAGTCTGGAAACTTCTGTAGCAATGAAGAACTTATGCATTGTAATAAAATAATTAGACCCATTGCAATCTGATTGAACCTATTGAAATCCAATTCAGCCAACTGTAAATTTAATTAAAGTGAAATGTATTAAAACCTGCTTTATAATCTAATTTAACCCACTGAAATCCAATCGAACCCATTTTAATCTAAACCCATTGTATGCTATAAAACCCATTGTAATCTAATTAAACCCATTGCAGGCTATATAAGCCCACTGTAATCTAATTAAACCAGTTGTAGGCTGTATAAACACACTTTGATCTCGTTAAACCTAGTAAGTGTAATTAAACCCATGCTCTCTAAGCCATTGTCTAAATTGATCTAATCTAATCAAATCTCTAGACGTTTATAGCTACAGTCTAATCTTATGTATTCTAATTTATCTCAACAGAAATAATCGACATCTGATGTATAGATCTATTCTTATCTTCAGATCTATCTAAACTTGATTTATTCTCGCTATTTGAATCTAATTTAATCAAATCTGATCTAATCTAACATAACATAATCTAATCCATTACTCCTGATCCAATCTAATGTATTGTATAAATTGCTTTGGTACCATTATCCTTAATCCAGTCTGAGCTGATCTATATCTGATTCAATCTATATTTGTAGACCCTATGCTCCGCATGGAAACCACTGCCTGCCTGGCACGCCAAGTCCGTCGACATACCTAAGTCCGAAACTCGTGAATAAAAAGTTGCACTTAAGATCCAAGTCCGATGCAACAGGTGAGTGTATCATCTGGACATAACATGTGAATATTGCAAATCACTCTAATTAGAAATTGAATTTATACTGAGACTATAAGTAGAAATTTTAATCTGATATTTTATCTTATCCTCTGTGATCTTTAACATAATCTTTGATCAGTCCTAGTTTAATATTTGATCTAATCATAATTGGGATTTGAAGTTATCCATATGTTCTCTGATCTGATCCGAACTAATCTGTAAATCTCGTCTACGACTGATATTTTTATGGCATTTTGGTGCACGACCCCTTTTAAGAGTAATAAAAAATTAATACAATCTGAAAAATTGAATATAATCAAATCATAAGATCTAGTCTAATGAAACCAATCTGATCCGGTCTGGATTTGTAACCGTAAGGATGAAAGCACACAATAATTCACTTTACAGTGTTTCTTATCTAACCTGCTTCTTGTTATTTGAATCATGTTACACTGTCAACATTAAATTTTGTTTTTGTGATGTGATTTACATAACACTGTTACTTTACATTGTTTTTTATTATGCAGTTCATTTTCCAGTGTTACTTTACACTGTGCTATTGTGTCTTTGTTACACGATAAACATTACCCTGCTACTTTACATAAATTCATCATTTCCTGTTTCTTTAGGATTTCTTTCATCGCTAAAACGCAGCTCAAGCTCATGTGATGTCAAGGCATCTGTTCGGGGCAACCTGACCTCGGGGCGAGCGTTTGAAAGTGGTTGCGTCTGCCACAGCAGTTCGACAGGGTTGTACAACGACCTCGTGGGGAGGACAACCGAGTGCCAGTGCGGGGCGCCCCGCCTTTATCCGCAGCTCACGTTCGTTGATGCGCTCATGAGCGTCGGAAAGCGACTGTCAACGTTACCAACGAAGGAGCGGAGAGGTGAGTTATGTTGCTAGGGTAAGTGGCTGCCATGGCGATACTGGCTGTGGTGACAGTAGTTGGTATTGTATTGTATTGTATTTGATCATTTATAAAGTGCTTCTCACAGCATAAGCCTTTCAGAAGCACTCCCAGTGAGAGGTACTCTGAGAGAAAAGGAAGGTTTTAAGTTGAGAGAAAGAGGTAGAGATGCCACCAGAGAGGATGGTAGAGCGTAGAGCATAGTTGGTCTCATTTAATGAACAAATAAAGAAATAAAGCAAGTAAATAAATATAGAGTAAATTTAACATTTGTTTTCTACTAATCTGATGTAACAGCTATATATCAGAATGTGAGCATTTAAACCTGTGATTAAGTCTTTGCACTGGCTTCTTGTTCAGTTCAGGATTTGTTTCAAATTGAGGCCTGTGGTTTATAAAACATTGAACTCTAGCCAACCACAGTACGTGAAGTCAGCTGTTTTTTCCAGACTTGTCGTTATTGAGCCAGGTCATCTGATTTCTGGTCATACCTAACACTACAGCTGTTCTTTGGACATGTGCTTTTTCAGTTGCTGCACCTAGAGTTTGAAACTCTCACCCTGTATCTGTCCATTGCTTATTATGTCATTACATTCTCAACATGAGACTTTTGTCTTTTTCAAATTTCTTAGCCACCCACGGCTGATGTCTCTGTCTTAGTGGATTGATCTTCTGGATATTGACCTGTTTATGAGTCTGTTTTGTTGCACCATTGTTTGGTGACTTGTTATAGTAGACACTAGCATGATAGATGTTACTAATTATAATTAATAATTAATACAAAATCTTTTATCAAATCTTTGATGTAATCTTTATCTGTCTCTTTACTCTGATCCAATGCAATTCCTTAATTTTATCTGATGTTTAAACTTAACACCCTTTTCGCTGGTCCAATCTAATCTTTTATTTAAACTTTAATCTGTGATTTAATCTGGTATTTAATATGGAAAATGAATCACAGATTAGTATGACAGTTTAAATGAGTAAATGATCTCTGTTGGTCACAGCGGCGCGTCTTCTAGCAGAGCTGTCGTCCTTGAACTTGAACCTACCTTCAAGGGTCAGCCTCCCCATCCGTGACTTTATAGACCATCATGTCGTTCGCATTCCACCCTCACAGGCCGTTGTCCTCAACTCCAAAGAAAAGGTAACTTACCTATTCATCTTTTGCTTACCATACCTCACTTACCATAGCTCAGTGATCTCTATTAATAGTTACTGGATAGCTAATGGGCTCTGAAAGTTCGGATTATCGCTCAGTCAGGGCAATCTCAGGCTTCTTTGGGGCAAATCCCAGGATTCATTGGGGCAAATCCCAGGATTCACTGGGGCAGCTCAGGCCAAACAAAGCCTCGCTGCCCTGACCGGAAGCCGTGTGTGATTCGCCGTCGACCATAGACCAACAGCCGAAGCTTTATCAATCCAGTAGTGTTAAGACACATCAGTGCCATAGCTTACCTTATCCTACCATCCGCACAATTGTGATATATGGGTAAGGTAAGGTTGGCTATACAATTACTTATGCTGCCCTACTTCGCCTTACCGTGCCTTATAATTACATACTAGGTTTAGGTAGAGTAAGTTGGAATATGATACCATGCCTTACAATATTATCCATAGCTTATCTTACCATACCATAATACTTGTCATACCGTATCTTATGTTACCTTGCCTAACCATAGCTTTCTTTAACTTACACTACTCTGCTATACCTTACCATTGTATACATTACATTACCTAACCTTAATTTACCGATCCATACCTTACCTTATTGTACCATCTCTACTTCCTTTCCTTTCCCATACCTTACCTAACCATGCATTACCATACCGTACCTCATTTGACCATACCTTACCTTTACCATGCCTGAAATAATTTCCCTGTTTTCTTCTCTCTGTGCACGACAGGCCCCATACATGGTCTACGTGGAGGTCCTTGAGTGCGAGAACGCCCACACGACCCCTGTCCCGTTGAAGCTTCCGGAGAACACCCTTCGTTTCACTCGGTCAGAGGAGGATCTGAGCGCCTGCCACCTGACCGACCAACAGCGCTCCTCGGCCGAAGCGTCGCCACGACCAGAACCGGTCGGATATAGCGTCGGAATCGCTGAGTTCGACGACAACGACTGCTGGTCACAGGATGATGATGACATCATTCAGGTGGGAGGCAGTGGGACTGGGGTTGAATCGATCAGGTGGTCAGTCAGTTGGCCAGTGATTGAGGAACAATCAGTCAATCGATCAGTTGATCAATCAATCAGTCAGTCAATCAACCAGTTGATTAATCAGTCAATCTATCAATAAATCAGTCAGTCAATCAGTCAGTCAATCAGTCAATCAATTAGTCAGTCAATCAACCAGTTAATCAATCAATCAGTCAATGTATCAATCAATCCGTCAATCAATCAGTCAATCTATCAGTCAATCAATCAGTCAATGCCCTTTACACATGCAAAATATCAGTCAATCAATCAGTCAATCTCAGTCAATCTCAGTCAATCAATCAGTCAATCTATCAGTCAATCTATCAGTCAATCAATAATCAACCAGTCAATCAATCAATCAATCAACCAGTCAATCAGTTGGTCAATTGTTTGATCTCATGACTTCTGTTGAACCTTTGTCTAATTGCACCCAGCTTCATTTAGGGGTCACTTTGTGAACCCAGTGTTGTCGACTGTGGTAATCCATTTGGGAAGCCCAGTGCAAAGCTGATAAGTAATTCAAGCAGTTGGTCAATCAATCCTTTTGTTAAGCAATCAATGATTCAATCGTTCATTCATTCACTCAATCAAATTAGCAGTCCAGTCATCTACTCCTTTATTCATTTCATCAATCAGTCAGTAGTCATTCAAGGAATCAAGCAGTCAATCACTCTGTCAATCAGTCGTTTAGTACTCATTCAGTCTCTGACATTCATGCAGTTATAAAACTGGGTTTTATAAATCACTCAAGTCTTTTTTCTTTTGCCGTGGCTGAGCTGGGAGTGCTTCTGAGTAGATTTCTTGAAGGGGCGCTATATAAATCTCCAGAATGAATTAATGAATGAATGAATTTTTCAGACCAAAGTTCATGATGTTCTCATTATGAAAATGATTTTTTAACTGACAGTCGGTCTATCCATCAGAACTTTGTTTAGTACTGCATTCAGTCTCAATTCATTGATCAACCAATCAGTGCATTTTCTTCAGACCAAACTTTAATTACGTTCTGATTATGAAACTGATTTTTTTTATTTCTGTGTTTGCGTGAATAGCAGTTTCAAATCAAGTCTCGTCCCTCTATGGACTCCTTGTCCCAGTTCTCTATTGAGAGCAGCGCAAGTGCTGACGGCAGGGAAACGTTCTACATCGCTGCGGGGGACATTCGACGTCGGCTGATGGAGAACCTGACTGTACCCAAGAAGAAGTTCGAGGTTAGGATTATTGATTGGTTGATTCATTTCGATTGCATCGGATTTATTGATTGGTTGATTAATATTGATTGCATTTGATTGGGTGACTGATCGAATGATTGGTTCAGTGATTAAGTGATTTCTACAGTTGTTATGTTTCGATCATAATTGATTGATTGACTAAATGATTAATTGATTCGTTCATTCATTTATTGGCTGATTGATTGAGTGGTTGATCAGGAGTTCAAGACAGTGCTTTAACAGTACTTTTTTGGATTAGATTAGATTAGATTAGACTGACTGACTGAGCAAGTGATTTACTGAGCAAGTGATTGATTGAGCAAGTGATTAAGCGAGTAACTGAATGATTTACAAATTTGAATGTGACTATTTCTATATCTTTTACATTATCTTTTATGTTACTTTATGCCTCTATAGTTTTTCATTTCCTTTACCTCTTTTAAGGTACCTCTTACCCTTGTATCTATTTGTATGTTTTTCAGCGTGATCCAGAGGATCCCTCTGCGGCCGCGCTGAAGGAGCCATGGGAGGAGAAGGTGCGTCGTATCCAGCAGTCGTCTCCCTACGGACATTTGCCAAACTGGCGCCTGCTCAGCGTCATCGTAAAGTGTGGAGATGACTTACGACAGGAGCTGCTCGCCTACCAAGTCCTCACTCAGCTACAGGTTGGTGTGCTATGCTATAGAGTGCTGTGGTGTTGTGGTAGGTAGGGTGGTTATCCATGATGTGGTTTGGTATGGTGTGTATGGTGATATACCAGTAATAAGAACAGATATGGGGCCTGGTAGAGTATGGTATTTATGTACACTGTACACCGTTGGGATGTGGTATTGTACATATGGTAAAATTGTGGTATGGTATTGCTAAGTATGATATGACATGGTAGCCTGGTAGAATATGTTGTGACTTGGTGTTCCACTGATAAGGCTAGATCTGGCACAATGTATGGTAGTGCTTCCCAACCTGGGAGCCACAGCACCCAAGGGTGCCATGAATCTGCTCAAGGGGTGCGGTGATTGGATGGCAGAACAGCAGTGCCATGGCATTTGTGCAGCTTTTTCTGTGAAAAAGTGAAAACTACTGATTATTGCTACTAATATAAGCCTATAATTATTTTGAAAACTGAAAGTAGTGTAGAAATGTCACGACACTGTTGTTGAATGAATGTTGCTCGTCAGTAAAATGAAGAAATAACTGGAAGAAAAATAAATGAAATTAAGGCCAGTTGCCTGCCATTGCCATTAGTAGGGTGCCTTCACTGCCTTGCTCTGAAAAAGGTGGGAAACCACTGATGTATGGCATAATATGCTGACGTATATTTCAGTCTGGTAAGAGGTGAATAGGGTAAGGTTAACAGTTATGGTAAGGTATCAGTTTAGAGCGCTGCTGATTTCTGAGCAGTGCTATATAAATGATCGGTTACAATTACAATTTCGTAAAATCTTTTAGGTTAGGTAAGGCATTATTAAGGTAAGTTATAATTGACTAAAGGTATTCCAGGTAATGTTCAGATTAATTAGGTGAGGGAAGATAGTCTAGGTTGTTAGACACTTGCACAGCAACCTCACAGTGGTTCCTCTAAACATGTTACTTTTGTTCCATCAGCGCATCTGGACCGAGGAGCGTGTTCCACTCTGGCTGAAGCCGTACCGGATCATCGTGATCTCAAACGACAGCGGAATGATCGAACCAGTCGTTAACGCAGTCTCGATCCACCAGGTCAAGAAGCACAGCCAGATGTCGCTCCTCGACTATTTTGTCCACGAGTTTGGAGCTCAGACAACGGAGGAATTCCTCGAGGCACAGAGGAATTTCGTTCAGAGCTGCGCTGGGTACTGCCTCGTCTGTTACCTGATGCAGGTCAAGGACAGGTCAGGGTCTAGGTTGCTTTTCAAAAGGATTAGATTGGATTGATTTGGATTGGATTCTGTGGGATTAGTTTGGATTTTTATTGTTTTGATTAAGTTGGATTAATTTTGCTTTTATAGTTTAGGATTTTCATGGTTTAGATTAAATTGGATTGAATGAGATTAGAGTGACCGAGATTATGGTAGATACCGGTAATAGTTTGATGGTTTTGGTTGGGATTGATCGTGATTTAAATAAACGTTAATAGAAAATGATGAAGATCAGTTTCAAGAATAAACTAAATGAATGCTTCTCTTTTGCAGACATAATGGAAACATTCTGCTTGACTCAGAGGGTCATATTATCCACATTGACTTTGGCTTCATCCTTTCCATCTCGCCTGGAAAGAACCTCGGCTTTGAGACGTCAGCTTTCAAACTAACCCACGAATTTGTTGAGGTTCGTCGGAGCAGAAGTTTAGCCTTTTATGGGGTTTGGGACTTGTTTTAGTGTTACGTTTAGGTGCATAATCATCATCATTGTAATATTTCTTGTCTTAACTCACCATTTCTGAGCTAATCTGAGCCTGTATGAATGAGAATTCACTAAATTGGTCACCAACTAATGCCTATATCTGGAATAGTTAGCCTCTCTGACTCGCAATTGTCATCAAATGGCATGCATCAAGCTGGCTTAAGCGACAGACTAAGTAAGTCATGTATTGGGGTAAGCGAGGTAATTGTTTTACCCAGGGTTTTCCAATATTGATTTGGTTTTGTTGATCTCGCATGTGCAAAAGGCATTTTGTTGAGACAACCTGAATATATTTATGTTCTAGATATTTTTTAATATTTATAATGTGTGAGAGAGTTCTTCAAACAAATAATATTACAGTCATTTTAGTTTCATTAGGTTATAAAGGTGTTTAAGTTGTGAGCTTAATTGCAGATATTATTCTTGAGAATGAGACAAGTGGATTCCACTGATCCACAAGCAGTTGTTGATGTTATAAACTTCTTTTAATAGACGAATTATGACAGCCGCCATTTTCATTATTTCACATGCTTGGACTAGCTCCACTTTACACATATGCATTGCATGGCCTTGTGCATAAAACATTTATTCGCTAATCGGACATAAGCCAGAGTTAGTCTGGAACTAGCAGACCATGATGAGTAATCGAATTACTTTGTCCCAATGTAATTGAATGACTTCTGTAGATCTGTTATAATGCACAAGGTACTAGCGATGGTTGCTTCAAGTGAAATCGTCATACTCTTACTTTACCTTACCTTACCTTAGCTCTCTTTTGTTTGCTTTGTCACGCTGTCCAGATGTACGTGTACTTAAATAAGTAAGGTGGCCATCTTTGGTATGTTCTGGTTGTGCTTAAAGATGCCTTTTTGGGGGACCCGATAGCGCATTGGATAACACACTGGCATAGAGAGCGAGAGGTACCGAGTTAGAGTCCCATAGGGCGGACATGCTTTGTAGGCTGCTATTAGCGCCGTGTTGCAGGCTGTCTGTTCTGTTAGTAGTTCAGATTTATGTCTTCTGTCATTTGTGTTCTTGTGAATTGTTTCAATTGCATAACATGTAAAAGTACAGCGCAGTGCGTTTGTCAGGCGCTTCAATAAAGAAAAAATTATTATTATTATTATTATTATTCTGTCTCCTCAGATCTGACATTTGGATCTGACTGGACTGAGAATCTGTTTTTGGGGACGGCTGTTGACTGATGACTGTGCATTGTTATAATGGTGCTATAGAAGTTCTGTGATGATTAATTAGATTGTATGATTGTGTGTTTAACAGGTGATGGGTGGATTGGGTAGCGATATGTTTGAATACTTCAAGATCCTCATGCTACAAGGTCTGATCGCGGCCCGCAAACACATGGACAAGATCGTACCTCTCGTTGAAATCATGCAGACTGGTATGTTACCTAGAAGATCTAATCTAATCTTACACATCTAATCCTGATTAATAATAATAATTATATAGAATGTAATGCGAATTTTAAAAAGTATTTACGTAATGCAGTTCATATGTAAAGCGAATTTTAAAAAGTATTTACGTAATGCAGTTCATATGTAAAGCGAATTTTAAAAAGTATTTACGTAATGCAGTTCAAGCAAAGCTCAGCGAGTTATTGTAATTCTAATCTGACATTTATAAAGCGCCACTTCAAGAATAAACTTCAAGAATAAACTTCAAGAATAAACTCATCTGACTAGCAATCTTCGTCAAATTGCGCACATAAAGCTGGCTTAAGCTTAAATGACATACTAAGTAGTCAAGGATTGAGGTAAACAAGGTAATTGTTTTAGGCAGGTTTTTCCAATGTTGATGTGGTTTTGTTGATCTTGCATGTGTAAAGGGCATTGCTTGGTGCTTCTGACCTAACCAGTGATATCACTGTTGAATAATACATGCTTCAGGCGCTTGTGAAACTCTGGAAGGACAAACTGAGGAGCTTGAGCTGCAGCTCTTGAGAAAGGAGCTGGTTTGTCCAACATAGGCAAAGCTTCTTGACTGAGCTGTAGCAGTATGCGTACAAGGGACAGTCAGGAATCCATTAGCCATTGTCCAATGAAATATTGCATATAAGGGTCAGGATCTTGAACTGAATATGCTGCTGGGAGTAACTCACTGACCAGTGAGTTAGAGCTGTACCGATATCGCTTTTTGCCGATTATGCCGATACCACGTGTAGCCGATTATTAAATTGCCGATACCGATACCGCGTATAGCCGATTATTATTAAACTGCCAATATCCAATATGAGACCGAATATTTCATTATTTGTTTAGTCAAAATGTTCGGTTCCAAAAGATAAACCAGTAATCTATCGTCACAACTAAAATGGTGGACGTTTAAATTAAGTTGGGAAGTTGTTAGTGATATGTTTTAATGCGTAAATAATAAGGGACTTAAAACGATAGATGAAAATCGATATAAACCTTGGAAAATGCAATAATTCAAGTAAAATTATAACACAATTTTTACATCGGCACCGATTAACCGATTATTTCTGCCGCTACCCGATTAATCCGATTGTTCTAATAATTGGCCCGATTACGCATATGGCCGTTTAATCGGTACAGCTCTACAGTGATTGAATAGAGTCTTTAAATCTTTAGTCTGTAATCTGATCTCTTTATTTACTGAGATTCTTATGTATCTAGTCCGACCTAATCTTGTCTCTTCTCATCTACGCAATATAATCTAATCCTGACGTAGTCTGTTGGCATTTTTACGTTGCAGGGTCCCAGCTGCCATGTTTTGGCCGCGGTGCAGGTACTATCAAGGGCCTCAAGGACCGCTTCCACATGAGCCTCACGGAAGAGCAGTTACAGCTCATGGTAGATGGAATGGTCGAGTCTAGCATCAACTCCCTCACGACCAAACTCTACGACGGATTCCAGTACTACACTAGCGGAATCTTCTAGCAGCCGAATATTCTAACATCGGAATATTCTGATGCCAGCGACCAACTGAATATTCCGATATCAGTATTTTTGTCACCCGCAACCAAAGGAAATATTCTTTTTGGTGACTATTCCAACGCCAGCAACCAGCAGAGAAATATTCTAACGCAGTCATCCAGCAGAATATTCTGACAGCAGAATATTCTAACATGATCAACTATACCAGCAGACCTACGGAATGTTCTAGCACAATTCGCAAGTGGAATATTCTAACAGCAGAATTTCTAACACGACGAACCCGTGGAATATTCAGACGGTAGCGCATTGTTCAAATTAAAGTTCCTGTGATAATAACAGCCTGTACTTGGAAATTCCCACAAATGGGAAAATCCTGTTTAAGAAAATTCGATACTGGTCAGAGCTGTGGGATAATCCCACAATGGTAAAATGCAACCATTTGAAAATGGAGCACTGGGAAAACCAGCAGTCACCTTAACGTCTTTTTACCTCTGTTGGACTGTCCGCTGATAAGCAGTTTGCTTCCAAGTGGCAATATATAAATGTCTTAACGCTATGTTTTGAAAAATTCTGCCTAATTGTGGCCTGTGATTTTGAAAGTATTTTTTTGTATGCTAAGCATGGAATGTAAACTCAGTTTCATGTACTTTGTTTCGAAGTGATGTGCTGTCCATGCTCTTGCAAGTACAAGTAATGTCTGGTCATTGAGCACAGTCATTGTGGCCTATGCTTTGAAGAATAGTGTCTAGCTACATCTGACATTAATGTAGTCATTAGTTGCCTGGTTATAAATCACAGTCACTGTAAGGGTGTAGTTAGACATTATTTATAGCGGCCTTTTGAAGTAATTAGACTAAGCTTGGGAGCATCCCCAAGTAGTTTTCTGTAAGAAATTGACCAGTTCAATACTATGTACTGGTGTCTGGCGATAGGTACGCGAAGAATGTGCTATAACACCAGACAGTTTATGCCACTCCATTGTCTTCTGCAGACAATGCTTTTTGTATATTGAGAGAGCAAAGTCAAAGGCATTGTATAATTGACTTAGAATCTGTAAATACTTAGAGGCTCTGAGGACAGATCAGAACAAACTAAGGACAAACAAAGGCCAATCGAGAACAAAATCGTTTATTTTTTTCAGGTTTTTTGAGTAAATTTGTAGATACTGTCTGCCAACAAGCATTTATTAAAGCTGTCTAAATTATGCTGTCTTTGTTTTTATCAGATGGTCAACATAGGCTTCATAGTCTAGTGAGGTTAGCATGCTGAACTGTCAACAAGCGGTTGGGGCTTCAAATTCCCCCAGGGCCGATATTTGTGTCAAGATTTCTGCTCCCGTAGCCAATCATCTAAAATGAGTACACTGACCGTACACTGTTAGTGGGAAGACGAGACGGTGAGGGAGAGGACTGACCACCCGCCCTCGTATGCCGAGGCTAAGAAAATGAAGTCGCTAGCACTTCATAGCACATACCCATAGCTACCTCACGCAGGCACGTATCGAGACTTAAATTCAAGAGGAGGCAACTTCAAGACCACTGGCAAAATCCTGGTCATTGGGGTCATTAATCAGTCGAAGTTCCAGTATAGAAAAAAAATAAAGAGGAGGCAACTGCCTCCTCGTGCCTCAATGTAGCTACGCCTATGACCTCAGGGCTAGCTAGCCTAAGGTATTGCTCTTGTTTAACCCTCAGGCTACCAAGGGGGGGTGGTTGCCACCCCCCTAGGTTTTTTTCATCTCAAACTTTTTCCGTATGGAATAAAAATTTGACCTTTTAGGTAGCTGTAGGGGGTTCATTTGCACACGTTTTGAGGTAAAATGTGAGATGATATCTCACACCGTTCAAAAGTTATACTCAATATACCCGAGGTACCAGGGGGGTGGATACCACCCCCTAGATTTTTGACTATATCTTATCCGTCATTTAATATTAAGAGACACAAATTATACCATTCTATAGAGGGAATGTGGGGCTACATTTCTATGGTCACTGAGTTGACCTGAGACAACCGGAAGTGCTCAAAATAAATTATAATACGCGTAACATGCGTGAAAAATGGCTGAATGGAAGGACTCCCCCTTAGTTTTTTGTCTGTAGCGTATTCATTTGTCTTCCTGGAAGAGAAACAAAGACACCATTCTTTAGAGGGAATGAAGGGCTTCATTTGCATACCTACATCTTTGTCTTTTGAATACCGGAAGTGATCAAAATAAATAATAATACGCGTAATCTGTGTGAAAATGGCTGAATACAGCGTTATAACGTAAACCGATATATATGTATGGATATATATGTATGGATGTACATTTATACTATATAAACATGTGTAGGGATGATTTTGTGTATCTTTTATACATAGATTAGTTTCAAAACACACATAATCTTATATTTGTTTATCCAAAAAGTACAAAATGTACGCAATAATATACAAAATTGCTAATTAATGGGTCCAATTGTTAAAAGTGATGTAATTTCGAGGTGCATTCACATAATGTACAACTAAATACACCATTCTGTGCAGAAATGAATGCTGAATCCAATGCTATATTACAAGTTATGATATGTAAA
This sequence comes from Aporrectodea caliginosa, assembly GCA_020284085.1. Classification (NCBI taxonomy): domain Eukaryota; kingdom Metazoa; phylum Annelida; class Clitellata; order Crassiclitellata; family Lumbricidae; genus Aporrectodea; species Aporrectodea caliginosa. Next base: position 130,592 of record JACEVL010000585.1, read on the forward strand.
ACCAAACACGAAATCCAGGTGGTAACCACCCCCCTTGGTAGTCCGTGTTACAAAAAAAGCTTGGTAGCCCTAGGGTTAACACAAGCCAAAGGTCGTTCACAAACGATGTCGGCAAGAATGACCCATTTTGAACGTCTTCCTGTCTTTGTCCGTATTTGACACTACCCTCCCCATCCCCCTTTGCGGACGTTGATCTAATTTAGTGACTTATATAACGCCGTTATATTATTGCCCAACACACCAATCTATGGTTGCTTTCAGTGAAATCGCTATCAAAAATTATATTCCCTCAGATAAGTGACGTTGAAATCCGACAGAGGTGAGATACCAGAAGCAGCGCTCGTGAATAAGCTGGTGCCCTGTGTATGGTTTTCAAGTGGCGCTTCAGAAGTTTGGAGGTTACGATTTCGACTAGGCCTACGTAACGGTGGGACGCCGGAAGTTCTGACCACAGAAGTAAAATTAAGGTTACGATTAGGTAACGCCGTTGATTTTACTGGGCTAACTAGGGCTATGGGGTGGGATATTTTGATAGTAACGCATCAGGTCAACGAACTCTGATTAGTTGAATTTAGTTCTGCAGATGCCGCACAGGGTGTTTGATGTATGACAGCGCTTGTGAATAAGCTGGTGCCCTGCGCTTGGCTTTCGAGCGGCGCTTTAGAAGTTTGGAGTTTACGGTTACGACCAAGGACCAATATAGAGTCCTTGGGTTACGACTAAAGTTGATATTTTAACACTTTATCGACGAGAGTAGGCTATTACAAGTGATTGGAAAACCAATGCAGCTCGGCTTTAAGGTGTTGAGGCGCAGGCTGTAGGCTACTAGATTTAGATTCGGAAATCCACATTGCAAATAATCTTTCTCTGGTGCACATCAACCTTCGTCTTGTCCGCACTTGGGTAATACCTCCCTGTCTTTGCGGACGTCCTTAACGGTGTGGTAATTTAATGGTAAAAAAAGATGAAATAGGCAGGGCCGTATTTACTTAGGTGGAGGCCCCAGTGCACCGCTGTGGTGGAGGCCCTTAGCACGCCGCAGGCCAGGCGCGGATGATGCCTGAAAGTCTGCAGCTAGGCCTATAGGCTCAGCATTGGATAGTACAAATGTCTAGCCATTAATTTCTCCATCATCCTGCTCAAATCGACGTGATTGAGATGGGCTGAAAATCGCCTTTGCGACCGCGGTGATGACATATTCCTCTTCCACTGTTGTGGACCCACCGAATTAAATAAGTAGGCCTATTGATTGAACAAATAAAATACAGCCCGTAAAAACAAAGTTTTTACTATATCCATCTAGTATCCTATAACGTGTACTCTGAAAATAGTCCGCGTTCATTTTACAACATAGCACGCTTAATGAGGCAGCGCGCCCATTATTGTTGCAGCCAATGACAACGCTGGCCAATGGCAACGCTGCGTTTCGGAAAAGGGTATTCCCCGATTCGAAAAGTTGAGTCCCCGATTCTATAAGCTAGCCTTTTTTGGGGAGCTGAAATTTTGATAGAATGAAGTGTGTGCGAGGGCGAGTCTATCTGCCAAGTTTCATGACGATTGAATGATTGTAAGTGATCGAATTAGTCGTCGCAAGATTTGACTTTTTAGCCTGTGGCTCAAGCAATCAAGCAATCAAGCAAGATTTCCGCAAGTTAAACTAGATGGATAAATAAAATACAGCCCGTAAAAACAAAGTTTTTTACTATATCCATCTAGTATCCTATAATGCGTCTTATGAAGCAGTTACCTCTACAAATATATAGTCCGCGTTCATTTTACAACATAGCATGCGTTTAATGAGGCAGCGCACCCGTTTCTGTTGCGACCAATGGCAACGCTGGCCAATGGCAACGCTGCGTTTCGGAAAAGGGGATTCCCCGATTCGAAAAGTTGAGTCCCCGATTCTATAAGCTAGCCTTTTTTGGGGAGCTGAAATTTTGATAGAATGAAGTGTGTGCGAGGGCGAGTCTATCTGCCAAGTTTCATGACGATTGAATGATTGTAAGTGATCGAATTAGTCGTCGCAAGATTTGACTTTTTAGCCTGTGGCTCAAGCAATCAATCAAGTAATCAAGATTCCCGCAAGTTAAACTAGATGGATAATAAAAAATACAGCCCGTAAAAACAAAGTTTTTTACTATATCCATCTAGTATCCTATAATGCGTCTTATGAAGCAGTTACCTCTACAAATATATAGTCCGCGTTCATTTTACAACATAGCATGCGTTTAATGAGGCAGCGCACCCGTTTCTGTTGCGACCAATGGCAACGCTGGCCAATGGCAACGCTGCGTTTCGGAAAAGGGGATTCCCCGATTCGAAAAGTTGAGTCCCCGATTCTATAAGCTAGCCTTTTTGGGGGAGCTGAAATTTTGATAGAATGAAGTGTGTGCGAGGGCGAGTCTATATGCCAAGTTTCACGACGATTGAATGATTGTAAGTGATCGAACTAGTCGTCGCAAGATTTGACTTTTTAGCCTGTGGCTCAAGCAATCAATCAATCAAGCAAGCAAGCAATGGAGCAAGCAAGATTCCCGCAAGTTAAACTAGATTGATAGCAAAAAAGCGACTGAATTAGCAATGAATGGTGACACCAGGTGCTGCCAAAAGTATCGAATTCATGTAAAACTTCCAGCGCTGAAAATTCTTGAAGCGAGGTATCCGTAGCAGTTGCTTTCCTCGTAGGGCGCACGTTTCGTGATCGGTGGATAGGCCGACATAGTGCCGATTCAGGTCGTCGGCCGTAAGATCTACGCAGCTCCGGGCAACTTCTCAGACGGTTCACCTCGGCCCACAACTCCCGAGAGCCCCGCCCTAGTCCATCAAAAGAAACAGCGTTTCTCTTGACGATGCAAGAGTTGATCCTGGCCGACACAGCTGCGGCGGCGGCGGCCTCGTGACATCCTCTCCTAAGCAGTTTGCTCCTTCGCCGGAGAACAACGTTGATGAAGGGCGTATACACAAACTCAGGTTCCTTGCTCCGTATACGGTTAGATTCTGCATTGGGAAGAACTTCTCCAGAACCGAGCCAATATGGTATAGGCCTAAAATGCCTCGACTGACTCCTCCGTCGATGTCCCCGTTTCGATATTCAACCACGTCTCAGTCGAAAGGATGTCTGAGCAATGAAGCGATTGCGGTCAGCGTGCATAGGCCGCTAGGCGGTAGTAAGAGTTGATTTCTGCTCGCGCGGATAAGTTACTGGACTCGTGTGTAGGCCTATTCCTTAATCCTGCCAGAGTTGTATTGTCTCGAGACACTGTCTCGGTCTCGAGACGTCTCGAGACAGGTTTTTGATGTCTCGGTCTCGGTCTCGGTCTCGGACCCCACTGTCTCGGTCTCGGTCTCGGTCTCGAGATCATTTCTTGACTTTTTGGAAACTGTCTCGAAGCGAAAGTCTTGACTTTTTGGAAACTGTCTCGAAGCCAAAGTCTTGTCGTTTTGGAAACTGTCCTGAAGCGAAAGTCTTGTTCTCTTTGTAGAAGCGGTCTCCAAAGTTCTCGTACAAACTGTATTTTGTTCGGAACTTCGTACAGTATTGCGCTATAAAATTGTCTTGTGCCGAACGGATTGCTATAGGCCTATATAGTTAATCGAATGTGCCAAACAGACAGGAAGTTTTAAAAAGCGGTGTTTCTGGTAGTAAGATTTAACTTTAAGAGTATTGAACAAAGCAGTCTTAAGTTTGCACTGTCAGTCCAAAATTTCCAAATATCTTAAAATGTCTCATAAAGAACCTGAAATCGTGAAATTTGCATTCACGCAGTTTGAAATCAATGAAAAACAAAGTAAATGGCATGCCGTTCGTCGTTTGTGTAAAGCCAACATAAGCGAAACGCTTGTAACAACATCTAGTTTCTCAGGTGATCGGCTGATTTCAGTGACTTGACCTTTGTATTATAGACTTCAAAAGTTGAGAAAAATTGTTTCGGGACTTGGGTCCAATGTGCATTTCACTCGTTTTGAACTGTCTCGAACTGTCTCGGACCTGGTGTCTCGTCTCGGTCTCGGTCTCGAACCCCACTGTCTCGGTCTCGGTCTCGGTCTCGACCCCACTGTCTCGGTCTCGGTCTCGGTCTCGAGTTTTATGTCTCGTATACAAGTCTGAATCCTGCTACTCGCATAAGTGACTTACCTTAGACCTTAATCCTTCCCGTGCAGGACCGCACATCGGGCAACGCAGTCATAAGTGACTGATAAAATTAATTCCATTTAAATCCATTTTGACACTTAAGATTGGTTCCAGCATACTCGACCAAAACGCAGATCTAGCGGCATTGGGACAGTTTACTACTGCCTAGGTCGCTATGTAGCTCTGAAACCCGTTGCCTCTGTATATGATCTCCGTTACAATATATAACTACGTCGGTTGTTTATATAGTCTCCCATATACGTTCACGTTAAAAACGGTGTTTTCGAAGAAACTCTTCTACATTCGTTAATAATAATATGTATGCATGTTTGATTTAAAACAACTTCTGTACAATATTTCATTTATTTTCGTGAGTCTTTAGTAATGTTTTAACATATCGTTAAGAGGCGATTAAGGCATTTAATTTATTTTCCTTAAAACGAGCCATTTTGTATAACTACAGCATTATTCGCCATCTGGCGAGTAACTGCAGTCAAACTGACCTCGCTAGATGGTGCATACTGGCAAAAGCAAAGTCAATTCGCTAATTTAGCCAATTCAACTAATAAATGATAACAATAATAACAACAACAAATTTATTATTATTATTATTATTATTATTATTATTATTATTATTATTATTATTATTATTATTATTATTATAAAACGGTTATTGTTCCTCTAAGATCAGAGTTCTAGGGCCCCATTGTAGCAAGGCATGCGACAGCGTTGAATCGCTGGACAGTAACAGAGATCTTTTGAAAAAGGAAGAAGGTTTCTTGTGGATCTTCCGTTGTTCTGGTCAACCGTCTGCCGAGTTCCTTGATGAAAGCCAGGCCCTCCTGGTCCAAAGGTCCCATCGTCTCTATCGCGATTGGAGTAAAAAGGTATCTTGTTTGAAGCTCCTCGTATTTGTTCTTCTTTCTAGTCGCGGCTATTTCCGCCGCTCCTCCCGCCGCTACAGCTGTCTCGACCAAGTACGACGGCGCAAAAGTGTCTACAATTGTGACATCCCAAATCAGGGAACGCCCGTTGTTCCATGGAATCAGGGTTTGGCCATCTGGTCTTTTCCCATCCAATCGGGCGAGGCCAGTCGGTTCCCTGATCGACGGTGTACCTGCCCTGATGAGGCTGCGTAGCACGATTTCATTGATGGAAGAGTGTCTGGCTTGTCTGCCGAAACCCAACGTGCAAGCCAAACCGTGCGATCCTCTGGCTGAAACCATTGTACCACATGGACATGTGTGTGGGGCACAGATGACCGCCCCCAGTCTCAAGCCCACCGCTACCCTCATATCTTCGTCATTGAGTCTTAAGCCTTGAGAAGCTAGAGGGAGGGCGAATAGCCAGTCCGAGGCGTGTGGGGCCTGTATAGCATTAAGCCTCGCCCGGTCGTACGAATCCCGAGAGCGCGATGTTATCTCCAGCATGGCCACCGAGAGCAGCGGCGTGTCCCATGAAGACTGATTGCCGTCTGTTGATGGGAAGTCGGTCGTTTCTGCAATGCTCTGCTGCCATCGGGTTCTCATTACTTCCACGATATATTATATTATTATTATTATTATTATTACTAGGCCTACTATTATTATCTCAATCATTGTTTTTACTTCGCCAGCTAGTTTTCACTTCTGCGTGTAGGCCTACGTACCTTATCACTGGATTTGATCCCAATTATACAACTCTATTTAAACCATAAGGCCTATAGGCCTACTACTCAATAATAGCATAACTCTATCTGACTTTTCTTAATTCGTGTTTTCCCATAATTTCATGTACAATAATAACATATAGGCCTATATATATATATATATATATTTGTATATATATATATATATATATATATATATATATTCGTTTATTGAGAAAAATAATCTGACAAAAACGCAGAAATGCTAATATGAGTGATAATGGATAATTAAAGTTAATTAGAAAATTTTAGAATAAACTAGTAGGCTAAATGTTTTATATAAGGATCTGGGATTAAATTGAGTTTTCTTCGGGTGGGAGAGTAGGCCTATGGTTAATGTGCTCTAGGTCTTAGTTGGTGAGAGGAGAGGGGTCGGAGTGGAGGTAGAAGTTGGTGAAGTACATGCTTAGGGTTGTGTAATATGGAGAAGAGGAGTCTAGTCTAGCATCGGCTATAGGCTATTAGCTAGTTCAGAGACTGTTGGAAAGGATTGTTCTAGGTAACATAGGCGTTTGGCTCTTTTTATCCATCTAGTTTAACTTGCGGGAATCTTGCAATCTTGATTGCTTGAATGCTTGCTTGATTGAGCCACAGGCTAAAATGTCAAATCTTGCGACGACTAGTTCGATCACTTACAATCATTCAATCGTCGTGAAACTTGGCAGACAGACTCGCCCTCGCACACACTTCATTCTATCAAAATTTCAGCTCCACCAAAAAAGGCTAGCTTATAGAATCTGGGACTCAACTTTTCGAATCGGGGAATCACCTTTTCCCATCGATATCTATATTTAGAACGTTCTAAATATAGATATCGGGCGACGTAATGAACGCGGACTATATATTTGTAGAGGTGACTGCTTCATAAGACGCATTATGGGATACTAGATGGATATAGTAAAAAACTTTGTTTTTACTATTGGCTGTATTTTATTATCCATCTAGTTTAACTTGCGGGAATCTTGCTTGCTTGAATGTTTGCTTGCTTGAATGTTTGCTTGATTGAGCCACAGCTAAAAAGTCAAATCTTGCGACGACTAGTTCGATCACTTACAATCATTCAATCGTCGTGAAACTTGGCAGACAGACTCGCCCTCGCACACACTTCATTCTATCAAAATTTCAGCTCCCCCAAAAAGGCTAGCTTATAGAATCGGGGACTAAACTTTTCGAATCGGGGAATCCCCTTTTCCGATACGGAGCGTTGTGATTGGCCAGCGTTGCCATTGGCTGCAACAGAAACGGGTGCGGTGCTTGATTAAACGGACGCTATGTTGTAAAATGAACGCGGACTATATATTTGTAGAGGTAACTGCTTAATATGACGGATTATAGGATACTAGATGGATATAGTAAAAACTTTGTTTTTACTATTGGTTCTTTTATTTTATCCATCTACTTTAACTTGCGGGAATCTTGCTTGATTGATTGATTGATTGAGCCACAGGCTAAAAAGTCAAATCTTGCGACGACTAGTTCGATCACTTACAATCATTCAATCGTCGTGAAACTTGGCAGATAGACTCGCCCTCGCACACACTTCATTCTATCAAAATTTCAGCTCCCCCAAAAAAGGCTAGCTTATAGAATCGGGGACTCAACTTTTCGAATCGGGGAATCCTCTTTTCCGACACGCAGCGTTGCCATTGGCCAGCGTTGCCATTGGCTGCAACAGAAACGGGCGCGCTGCATCATTAAACGGACGCTATGTTGTAAATTGAACGCGGACTATATATTTGTAGAGGTAACTGCTTCATAAGACGCATTATAGGATAGTAGATGGATATAGTAAAAAACTTTGTTTTTACGGGCTGTATTTTATTATCCATCTAGTTTAACTTGCAGGTTGCTTGATTGATTGATTGATTGAGCCACAGGCTAAAAAGTCAAATCTTGCGACGACTAGTTCGATCACTTACAATCATTCAATCGTCGTGAAACTTGGCATATAGACTCGCCCTCGCACACACTTCATTCTATCAAAATTTCAGCTCCCCCAAAAAGGCTAGCTTATAGAATCGGGGACTAAACTTTTCGAATCGGGGAATCCCCTTTTCCGATACGGAGCGTTGTGATTGGCCAGCGTTGTGATTGGCTGCAACAATAATGGGCGCGCTGCCTCGTTAAGCGTGCTATGTTGTAAAATGAACGCGGACTATTTTCAGAGTACACGTTATAGGATACTAGATGGATATAGTAAAAAACTTTGTTTTTACGGGCTGTATTTTTATTATCCATCTAGTTTAACTTGCGGGAATCTTGCTTGCTTGATTGATTGATTGAGCCACAGGCTAAAAAGTCAAATCTTGCGACGACTAGTTCGATCACTTACAATCATTCAATCGTCGTGAAACTTGGCAGATAGACTCGCCCTCGCACACACTTCATTGTATCAAAATTTCAGCTCCCCAAAAAGGCTAGCTTATAGAATCGGGGACTCAACTTTTCGAATCGGGGAATCCCCTTTTCCGAAACGCAGCGTTGCCATTGGCCAGCGTTGCCATTGGCCGCAACAGAAACGGGTGCGCTGCCTCATTAAACGCATGCTATGTCGTAAAATGAACGCGGACTATATATTTGTAGAGGTAACTGCTTCGTAAGACGCATTATAGGATACTAGATGGATATAGTAAAAACTTTGTTTTTACGGGCTGTATTTTTTATCCATCTAGTTTAACTTGCGGGAATCTTGCTTGCTTGATTGATTGATTGAGCCACAGGCTAAAAAGTCAAATCTTGCGACGACTAGTTCGATCACTTACAATCATTCAATCGTCGTGAAACTTGGCAGATAGACTCGCCCTCGCACACACTTCATTCTATCAAAATTTCAGCTCCCCAAAAGAGGCTAGCTTATAGAATCGGGGACTAAACTTTTCGAATCGGGGAATCCCCTTTTCCGATACGCAGCGTTGTCATTGGCCAGCGTTGTGATTGGCCGCAGTCGTAAAATGAACGCGGACTATATATTTGTAGAGGTAACTGCTTCGTAAGACGCATTATAGGATACTAGATGGATATAGTAAAAACTTTGTTTTTACAGGCTGTATTTTATTATCCATCTACTTTAACTTGCGGGAATCTTGCTTGCTTGCTTGATTGAGCCACAGGCTAAAAAGTCAAATCTTGCGACGACTAGTTCGATCACTTACAATCATTCAATCGTCGTGAAACTTGGCATATAGACTCGCCCTCGCACACACTTCATTCTATCAAAATTTCAGCTCCCCCAAAAAGGCTAGCTTATAGAATCGGGGACTAAACTTTTCGAATCGGGGAATCCCCTTTTCCGATACGGAGCGTTGTGATTGGCCAGCGTTGTGATTGGCCGCAGTCGTAAAATGAACGCGGACTATATATTTGTAGAGGTAACTGCTTCATAAGACGCATTATAGGATAGTAGATGGATATAGTAAAAAACTTTGTTTTTACGGGCTGTATTTTATTATCCATCTAGTTTAACTTGCGGGAATCTTGCTTGCTTGATTGTTTGAGCCACAGGCTAAAAAGTCAAATCTTGCGACGACTAATTCGATCACTTACAATCATTCAATCGTCATGAAACTTGGCAGATAGACTCGCCCTCGCAGACACTTCATTCTATCAAAATTTCAGCTCCCCAAAAAGGCTAGCTTATAGAATCGGGGACTCAACTTTTCGAATCGGGGAATCCCTTTTTCCGATACGCAGCGTTGCCATTGGCCAGCGTTGCCATTGGCCGCAACAGAAACGGGTGCGCTTCCTCATTAAACGCATGCTATGTCGTAAAATGAACGCGGACTATATATTTGTAGAGGTAACTGCTTCGTAAGACGCATTATAGGATACTAGATGGATATAGTAAAAAACTTTGTTTTTACGGGCTGTATTTTATTATCCATCTAGTTTAACTTGCGGGAATCTTGCTTGCTTGATTGTTTGAGCCACAGGCTAAAAAGTCAAATCTTGCGACGACTAATTCGATCACTTACAATCATTCAATCGTCGTGAAACTTGGCAGATAGACTCGCACTCGCACACACTTCATTCTATCAAAATTTCAGCTCTTCCAAAAAAGGCTAGCTTATAGAATCGGGGACTCAACTTTTCGAATCGGGGAATCCCCTTTTCCGATACGCAGCGTTGTCATTGGCCAGCGTTGTGATTGGCCGCAGTCGTAAAATGAACGCGGACTATATATTTGTAGAGGTAACTGCTTCATAAGACGCATTATAGGATACTAGATGGATATAGTAAAAACTTTGTTTTTACGGGCTGTATTTTATTATCCATCTAGTTTAACTTACGGAAATCTTGAATGTAACTATGTAACTATGTTTGAGCCACAGGCTAAAAAGTCAAATCTTGCGACGACTCATTCGATCACTTACAATCATTCAATCGTCGTGAAACTTGGCAGATAGACTCGACCTCGCAGACATTTCATTCTATAAAAATTTCAGCTCCCCCAAAAAAGGCTAGCTTATAGAATCGGGGACTCAACTTTTCGAATCGGGGAATCCCTTTTCCGATACGCAGCGTTGTCATTGGCCAGCGTTGTGATTGGCCGCAACAAAAACGGGCGCGCTGCCTCATTAAACGCACGCTATGTCGTAAAATGAACGCGGACTATATATTTGTAGAGGTAACTGCTTCATAAGACGCATTATAGGATACTAGATGGATATAGTAAAAAACTTTGTTTTTACGGGCTGTATTTTATTATCCATCTAGTTTAACTTACGGAAATCTTGCTTGAATGTTTGTTTGTTTGAGCCACAGGCTAAAAAGTCAAATCTTGCGACGACTAATTCGATCACTTACAATCATTCAATCGTCATGAAACTTGGCAGATAGACTCGCCCTCGCAGACACTTCATTCTATCAAAATTTCAGCTCCCCAAAAAAGGCTAGCTTATAGAATCGGGGACTCAACTTTTCGAATCGGGGAATCCCCTTTTCCGATACGCAGCGTTGCCATTGGCCAGCGTTGCCATTGGCCGCAACAGAAACGGGTGCGCTGCCTCATTAAACGCATGCTATGTCGTAAAATGAACGCGGACTATATATTTGTAGAGGTAACTGCTTCGTAAGACGCATTATAGGATACTAGATGGATATAGTAAAAAACTTTGTTTTTACGGGCTGTATTTTATTATCCATCTACTTTAACTTGCGGGAATCTTGCAATCTTGCTTGCTTGCTTGCTTGCTTGCTTGCTTGAGCCACAGGCTAAAAAGTCAAATCTTGCGACGACTAATTCGATCACTTACAATCATTCAATCGTCATGAAACTTGGCAGATAGACTCGCCCTCGCAGACACTTCATTCTATCAAAATTTCAGCTCCCCCAAAAAAGGCTAGCTTATAGAATCGGGGACTCAACTTTTCGAATCGGGGAATCACCTTTTCCGATACGCAGCGTTGTCATTGGCCAGCGTTGTCATTGGCCGCAACAGAAACGGGTGCGCTGCCTCATTAAACGGACGCTATGTCGTAAAATGAACGCGGACTATATATTTGTAGAGGTAACTGCTTCATAAGACGCATTATAGGATACTAGATGGATATAGTAAAAACTTTGTTTTTACGGGCTGTATTTTATTTATCCATCTAGTTTAACTTGCGGAAATCTTGCTTGATTGCTTGATTGCTTGAGCCACAGGCTAAAAAGTCAAATCTTGCGACGACTAATTCGATCACTTACAATCATTCAATCGTCGTGAAACTTGGCAGATAGACTCGCCCTCGCAGACACTTCATTCTATCAAAATTTCAGCTCCCCAAAAAAAGGCTAGCTTATAGAATCGGGGACTCAACTTTTCGAATCGGGGAATCCCCTTTTCCGATACGCAGCGTTGTCATTGGCCAGCGTTGCCATTGGCCGCAACAAAAACGGGCGCGCTGCCTCATTAAACGCACGCTATGTCGTAAAATGAACGCGGACTATATATTTGTAGAGGTAACTGCTTCATAAGACCCATTATAGGATACTAGATGGATATAGTAAAAAACTTTGTTTTTACGGGCTGTATTTTATTTAGGAGTTTTTCCAGGCGTTCTTTATCGGAAGCCAGCGTGAGACCCCACCAGGATGGGGAGGCATAATGCATACAATAACTGTTTGATGGTTGTCTGTTTGGTTACAATATATATATATCAATCTTTAATTCACCGATGTAATTCAATACAATAAGAAGAAATATACAGCGCACTTTAACAAGACAAGTCTTCCACGAGAGCGCGTTGCGCTGTGTTCTTAGCCATAGTGTAATGAGAATTGAGTTTCTAATTTTGATTTAAATGGAGTAGCAGATGAACATTGACGGATTGTAGCTGGGAGACTGTTCCATTCTCTGGGTCTTGAGACAGCAAAAGCACGATTTCCAAACTTCCTCTTGGTTTAGCAACGGTAGTGGCTTTGGTTACATTATGGATGGATGAGGAAGAAAGGCCATGGGTTTTGAGTTTTCTGATAGCATAAAAAGAGGAGGAGGAAGTTGCTGTGAGGTGGTCTATGGGCTGGGAGTTTGAGATTATTATTGGGGATGAGTCAAGCTGACATTCTGCGTGAGATCAACTTTGAGGACCTGGTGACCGAATTTGCGAAGAAAACACGCAAAGTTCCATTAATTTGACATGACTTCACGCTCGAGAGGCCGAGACAAACTAACTTCTGACCTTTTAAGTTTTAACTGTTTCTTAGTTTTAGATATTTTTTAAACTGTGTCTTTGCGAACTGCTGAAATATTTCATAATCAATTATGAAACACAAGTTCAAACAAATTCTTGCATTTGTGGTGGAGGCCCCTATGTGGTGGAGGCCTCTGTGCACTGGCACATAGTGCACATGCCTAAATCCGGGCCTGGAAATAGGTGAAGGAAGATAGGATCGATTAAGATAAAGAGGGAAAAGTAAGGGGAACTAAGTAGGTAAGGTACAAGGCAACTTAGAGAAGGTTACTCGTTTGGTCAAGTAAGATCGGTAAGTTAAGGCAATTTATGGTAAGGTAAGATAGGTTAAGTAGGCCTAATTCACGTGAGATTAGGTAACGGAAAATTTAGGTAAGCAAGATAGGCTAAGACAACTAAGGTGTCATAAGATAAATTAGAAAGGTATTTTTTTGCATTTTTTTGATTTAAGTTGAGGTCACTATTCAGTGTAGGCCTACTCGATTACTCATAGCTGAGTTCACTGGGGTCCGATAGTGAAACCGGGATCTGAAATTTCTTCACCATTGTCAGGATTTGAACCCCGACCTCTGGCTTATCATACTACGGTTTCCATAACAAATGAAGTAGACCCAACCCTCATATCTATGCCGATCCTTCAAGAGATATTTGAGTTAATATAGATAGGCCTATCTCCCTCTTTGAGATAGACTTAACACCTGTAGCGTCGATTAGCCCATAGCAACTACTGTCAACCATATATTAAGTTGTTTACGTGCTGAATTCCTACGGCTAGTAACGGCCGTACCACTTGGCTCTCTCGATCGTCGAGTGTGCAGAGGGCAAAGTCACAGTCGGCGCCTGGTCATTTCGAACCAAGATTGCAGTGCTTTGCTGACTAGCGAGCTCCTCCATAATACGTTAAGTAGTGCCTGATTTGAACGGATACTAAGTGGCCTCTCTTACAAAGTCTGCAAAGATCATTCAATAATGTGGCTAGAACCTCGCAGACATTAACTGTCTGATGTCAAGACACTTTCATTATCGACAACTTCCGTCAGATTTGTCTAGCTCAATTTGACACTGCAATGTCTGGCTGCAGGTCACAATGACTGTGATATATTGCCACGTGTGGATGAACTGTGCTACCCACATACTTAGTGTATCATGTTTCCAGACCTTATCTTCAACAGCGTATAGCCTACCACAGTGATTGTGCTTTATCACCAGATAATTATTAATGTATTCGAGCGTTCTGCTACATTAGTTTCTGCTGTAGATAGTCATCACTTTGAAGAGTTCTTAGAGCCACTAATAATTAAGTCTGTTCGGTATCTTTTGCAACATAGAAGAGACGTTTTGACATTGCATTGTTATTCGTATCACGCACCCTTGAAGTCCACTCACAATAATGGCCATGTTGGATTGGCGGCCATTCGAAGCGACACGAGCCATGCAACATGCACGACAGGCCAGGTCGAGATCGTGTGTGAAACTTTGGCAATAAAATAATAAGATTCACACTAAGAAAAGCCGAAATACTATATGTCTTTTCAATATATTTTTGCGATTATTTCACCATAAAATTCTTTTATAAACAATAAAAGCGAAATCCTGGATTTCTTCTGTGACTTTTGAACGCGAAGTGGACAACAGAGCAGTTGGGAAACGGGTGACAACTGCTGGAGATCCGGTGGTAAAGGTTCGAAATCTGGATAGCTGGAGACGGACGAGAGAAACTGATTCAGTGAGTATCCGTACGACTTTGAGAGGATTTACAAATGTCGGATATGCTCTGAGATCGCGTTGAGGGAGTTTAGAAGAATTGAATATAGTGGACTTCGCCGAGAAAAGGTAAGAATGGATGGATGGATAAAGAGATAGACGGACGGAAGAATGGAAGATAGAAGAATGGATGTATACATATATGTATGGACGGACGGACGGACGGATGGGCGGATGGATGGATGGATGGATGGATGGACGGATTGATGGACGGATGGATGGACGGACGGACGGACGGACGGACGGATGGATGGATGGATGGATGGATGGATGGATGGATGGATGGACGGACGGACGGATGGATGGATGGATGGATGGATGGATGGATGGACGGGTGAATGGATGGATGGATGGACGGGTGAATGGATGGATGGATGGATGGATGGATGATAGATGGATGATAGATGGATGGATGATAATGGATGGATGGATGGATGGATGGATGGGATGGATGATAGATGGATGGATGGATGGATGGATGGATGGATGGATGGGATGGATGGATGGATGGATGGATGGATGGATGGATGGATGGATGGATGGATGGATGGATGGATGGATGGATGAATCGATGGATGGATGGATGGGATGGATACGATGAAGGAATGGATGGATGGATGGATGGATGATGGATGGATGGACGGGTAGATGAACAAAACGAATAGATGGAATAAATGTACGGATCGATGGATGGACGGATGGATGGATGATGGATGGATGGATGAATGGACAGATGGATGATGGACGAATGGATGAATGGACGATTGATGGACGGATGGACGGATGGATGATGGATGGATGATGGATAGATGAATGGACGGACGGACCAATGGACGGATGGACAGTAAGAATCAAATTTCCAACCAAATCTTGTCATATGACTTAACCGTAATCGAGGACTATCCTTGAGTAACCTCTTGCGTAACTATTCACTGCAACCATCATTGTCTTTTTTATAGTCGGTCAACCATAACCTTGGTCAGAATGCGTGACGAAGATTTTAACTATGGCTACAACCGAGTGGCAGCAACCGCCCTTGGCATCGTTCAACTGATGCTAGGGACAGGTAGCGTCATCGTTGGAATCATCTGCATCTTCCAGCTGACGTCCTTCGGGTTCATTGGACACGGCATCTGGTGCGGAACGATCGTAAGTCAGGCGGAACGTTCGATCTTAGGTCATACGTAACGATCAAGAGCTAGGTATGGTAATGTGGTATTAAGTTACACTAGATGTTTGCCCGTCCTTAGATGGGTAGGTTAACTTATAATAAAATTAGTTTCGGCAATCTTACCTTACGGTTAAGTTGAGGTAAAGTTAGGTAAGTGAAGATTAAGCATGTGGGTGAGTTGAGATTGGCTTAGGCAAGCGCTGTATAAGTGTTCCCAAAACGCTACATATATAAATACTTTTGGGTAAAATTAAGTGGGGTAAGTTTGGGTAAGATTATGTGAGATGTGGTTCGATAGGGTTAGGTAAGGTAAGCTTGGTTTCATAGTAGTTTTAGGTATTAGTAATTCTGAATTAGTAATATTGCAATTTGCACTCAGTAACATTTATGCTAATTGCTACCGAGCATCGTCGTTAAGATCGCTAGCATCGCCGTAACTCCATTACATGACGTCAGATGCCGTTTCATTACGTTTCTGTTTCAGTTTATCGTCGCCGGATCTGTAGTCACAGCGGCCGGAAGCAGACCAGCTGACTGCGTGGTAGGTATTCATTCAGTAATTCAATCGTAGCAATTATGTAGCGCTCCTCAAGACATCTCTAGGCTTACAGAGGCGCTCCTTAAGCTCCAGCATCTGCTAGAATGAATGTTGTTTTTGGTACACCTCTAGTCTTTGGCAGGCGTTCATTCACAGTTGCTGGTCCCTCCATCTGGAACTATCAGTATCCACCACCTCATGTTCGCAACGCTCTTAGCGAGACTGACTTTCGCTCTAAACTGAAAACTTGCATCTCTTCCAGTCTACTTATGGCTCTTAATGGTTGCCCGGCTTCAGTGTGCACTGCTGAACTTTGTCAGGATGGAATTTACAACTTACAGTTGTATTGCATTGTATTGTTTAACTTAGCTCGTAGTCTCGTACCTGTGTGAATATTCCAGGTGATCGCAGGTACGACCCTATCGATCGTAGCAATGGTCTTCTCGCTGTCCCAGATGGGTCTGTCGGCCACCGGTCTCTACTACGACATCACACAGGACTACTGCGAACAGACGGGCGCCTGCCAAACAGAGCCCTATATGTTCTGCACCCGATGGAGCACTGGACAACAATGCCTGGACCAAAACGGAATCAATGTGTCTGTGATCCTGGCCGCTGTTCTCGCCATCTTTGGACTGATTGAGTTCGCCATTGCACTGGCCACAGCCTGCCTTGCCTGTGCCTGCTGCGCCGTCAAGGAAAATAAGGTGATGTGAACTTCCATCGTCGTCGTTGTCGTCTTCATCGTCGTCGTCATCATGATGATCATCATGATCATCATCATGATCATCATGATCATCATGATCATCATCATCATCATCATCATCATCATCATCATCATCATCATCATCATCATCATCATCGTCGTCGTCGTCGTCATCGTCATCGTCGTCATCATCATCATCATCATCATCATCATCATCATCATCATCATCATCATCATCATCATCATCATCATCATCATCATCATCATCACCGCTATCACCACCTTCACCACCATCATCATCTTTGCTATTAGTCATTATTATTATTGTTATTATGTTATTATTATTATTATTATTGTTATTATTATTATTATTATTATTATTATTATTATTATTATTATTATTATTATTATTATTATTATTATTATTATTATTATTATTACTACTACTAGTACTACTACTACTACTACTACTACTACTACTGCTACCACCACCACCACCACCACCACCACCACCACCACCACCACCACCACCACCACCACCACCACCACCACCACCACCACCACCACCACCACCACCACCACCACCACCACCACCACCACCACCACCACCACCACCACCACCACCACCACCACCACCACCACCACCACCACCACCACCACCACTACTACTACTACTACTACTACTACTACTATAAATGCATGCTACTAATGATAACTGATAAATTTCACATAGTCGTATTAACTGATCGTTTATGTACCACTGAGCGTCAACTGAACATTTGAAACTATGTTCCTTTCAATCTATTACATTTGACTTTTTCCTTTGAATCTAATTATCTATATTAGTTTCAATTTATCCTTTGCAATATATTTTCTCTTGAATCTATTTTCCTTTGAATCTCTTCTGCTTTAAATCTATTTTTCTTTGTATATATTTTCCTTTCAGTCTAGATCCTTTGAATCTTTTCCTTTGAATCTGTTTTCCTTTGAATCTGTTTTCTTTTTGAAGGTGAAGCCATCTTCGGAGTCTGTTCGACCTCCACCTTCAACGGGGCGAATTTCAAGTAGGTCCAAATAGTTGGTCAGAATTTGAATGAGGTGAAAATTGGTCAAACTTTTGAGTTGGTCAAAATAACTCAGGATTTAGTTTGTCGAATTTAAAGAAGTCAAAATGTTCATACTCATCGAATTTGCTAGGACGAAATCACTAATTGGCTAGGACGAAATGTAATTTACCCTTAAGTCTAATTAAGATATCGGTCAAATGGACAAAATCGGTCAGAAATTCATTTAGTCAAATTCTAAGTAGGTCAAAATCAGTCACAGGTCAATTGTTCGAAAGTCAAGGTCAGAAGAATTTAAAGTCTAAAACATAAATGATATAATAATTATTGAGCAACTAATTTAAATCTAATCTAATCCGATTTAAAATATATCACTTTTATAGCGCCGTTTTTATAAAGCCGCTACATTTTATGAACTATAATGATTTATATAGCGCCTTACATAGCCTATAGTCATGTAATTAACTTTCAGCTTCCTCTCACCGTCCACTTCGTTCCTGCAATAGACTTGACCTCTTGGCTTGGACGTAGTAGAACTGCTATGACTCAGGCTCGTGATAAATTGGTCCCTCTCTATTGGAGGATGCTCTTTCTCCTTCTGTTCGCTCTAAGCATCTTCTCTTCGCTTTTATATAACCTGTTTATTTTCACGGGGCTTAGCATCACTGGGAGCGCTTTGTCGAGGCGCTTTACATGTTTAAATACGATACGATAACCGATTTATAAATTAATGTTAATTTTATGTTTTACAGGCTTGGACGATACAAAAAGGTAATAAACTTTTGGAGGAAGTAAAATCCTCCGTATATATAAATTCTTCATTCGCATCATTATAGTCATCTTCATCATCATCTTCACCACCACCACCGTCGTTGTCGTAATTTTTCATCATCGTCATCGTCATCATCATTACGATCATGTATGCATGTATGTATAAAACATTGTATACGTATATACGAATGTGCGTGTATATACATGCAGTATGTCTGTATCTGGCAATCTGGAAAGCGCCTATTAAGAATATCACCAGCGCGTTTAGAATCCGGCAGCAACGGCGCATCATCATCATCATCATCATCATCATCATCATCATCATCATCATCATCATCATCATCATCATCATCATCATCATCATCATCATCATCATCATCATCATCATCATCATCATCATCACGTTTGTATCATGTGTGCTTTTCATATATAGCGCATCATATCTATACCCATTATCTAACTGATTTTACATTATTCGTAAAACGTTGAGAGTATTTTCCAAAGCTTATGAACAATGTATACATATATAATATGTCCATTGCACGCACACAAACACACCCACACACCCACACAGTACACGCACACGCACACGCTCAAGCACGCATACGCACACAATCTATCGCAATGATATGGATGACGTTTTCAATGCCTTACAATATAATTATAACTGAAATCATATAGATATGTAAATACATAAGCAATTCGTGTATTACTGATTATGATTTGTTTGCTGCTATACAGCACAGTTCGCCATGGTGTGCCTCAGGAGTGGCGTTTGAGTTACGCCAACTGATGCAAAGAACATCGCATCCGATGAGAAAGTCACAGACGATCAAAGAGTTGTTAAGAACTGCAGTATCCGCGATATCAATCAACTGTATCAATAATTTTATATTCTTGTAGCCTATTATTATATTTGTATATCTAGGTATATTTTATGCATATATTATGTTGAGACGCGCAGTGGTCTAGATATGGTCAGCGTGCTGGACTGCCAAACGAGAGTTCTCGGGTTCAAATCCCCGTCCGCCTCCCAGCGTCAATACAAGCAGAGGTTTATAGATTTAGGCCTATACGTTCTACTTGCGCTTCCTAGCGTAGGCTACTCAGCTATAAGATGAGGGACCTGACCGTACACTGTCAGTGAGATTTGGCGGGCGAGAACTGGCCATCATAAACCGAGGCTAAGAAAATGAAGTCGCAAACACTTCATACCCTCGGCTGTCTCCTAGGGTTGGGTTGAGGGAAGGCTCATAAGAGTTCTTTTAAAGGCGCTGTATAAATGTGCGATAACGATTGTATGTATAGCCTACATGATCGAAACAATAAAAAGGACTGATAGAGGGACTGATTGATTGATATAATATAGCCTAACGTACGTTTATTTAATCATTTATTTGACTTCATAGATAAATCTAATGATTTAATTTAAGTGTAGTTCTGGCTTTATCTGACGTGTACGTAACTTGATATTGAGATGTAAAAATGTGAACGTCATTCTTGGTGGAAAAATTTTTTAAGTTACAGCAACTATTATTTAGGTTTCTTTGGACTAAACGATAATTGAGTCCAAGTCTCGAAGAGATTTAATGACAGACTTGTTCACTTTGCCGTGTTTGTAAATAAATATAACACTGACACTGCATATTTTTAACTTCTGTCAATCCATCATTCCTCATCCATCCATCCATCCATTCATTCACCCATCTATCCATCCATCCATTCATCCATCCATCCATCCATCCATCCATCCATCCATCCATCCATCCATCCATCCATCCATCCATCCATCCATCCATACATACATCCATCCATCCATCCATCCATCCATCCATCCATCCATCCATCCATCCATCCATATCATCCTTCCTTTTTCCTTCCTTTCCTTCATCCTGCTTCCCTCTATCCCTCCATCCATCTATTCACCCGTTCACTCACTCATCCATCCATCCGTCCTTTGTTTCAGTCATTCATCCATGCATTTATCCATCCATTCACCCTCACTGACGACGCGATCCACACTTGAGCACAATCGCCCCTTCGCTGTCCCGATGATATCCTCTAGTCCGACCCAGGTTCTTGACCCTTGACCCCTTCTTCGGCACTTCTGCAGAGCTGACGTCACCTGGCGACTGGTTGACTTCCGCTTCGAGGCTGGCACTCTCCTTGGAGGTCTCCGACGCCCGGCACAGACTGGACCCCGAGGAACTGCGGCAGAGTTCGAAGGCCTTCTCTTCTTCAGCAACTCTCGAAAACTTGTCCTTGACCCCTTCGCTACCTCTGACCTCGGAGGCAACTGACCCTCCGTCGTCGACTTCCTCGGACGATGAGCCTTCCACCTGAGACCCGTCGATGGGGTAGAGCTGCGGCTGTTCGTAGAGGACCTCCGACGAACACCCGCTGATTCCAATCGTCACCCTCTTCTTTATTCGGGGTCCAAGGTCGGACAGGTTCCGCAGCATCGGCTTAACGGGGTTCTTAACAATTGGGGTGCTAGGCTCGCTCTGCTGTTTACCCTTGACGACAGGCCGAATGCGCAGTGGGCGGGCGTAGAAGCCGTGGTGGGCGTGGTCGACGTTGTCGCTCCGCCCTTTATGGGCGGGTGCGTGTGGCTCGGCCCCGCCTTCGACATACCGCTGACGGTCCTCCTTGTATAAGTCGATGAGAGAATCCAGTTTCGAATCTAAGTCGTCGATCTATAATGGAAAACTGCACTAAATGGGGTAGAGCAACGGAGGATAGTACATTAGGATAGGGTAGAGTAGGGTAAGGAAAGCTCGGGCATGGCTTTGCATAGTGGAGGCGCCAGGATTTCAGGTTTGGGGGGGCTAAAGCTCCAAGCCCTTCCCTTTTGTCCCCTCCTTCCTGTGATTTGCAGTGATTTCCCACTTTGGGGGGGGCTGAGCCGCATTTATGGGGAGCTAAGCCCCCCCTATCCCCCCTAGCGCCGCCACTGGCTTTGCAGGGTAGGATTTGGTACGGTGCGATAGTGTAGGGTTTCGTGGGGGGTAGGTAGGTAGTATTGTCCTTGTTGGGTGCATGGAGTATATGGTTGGGATACCGTCCTCTGCCCCCTGGTTTACGCCACTGGGATAGAGTAACGTAGGATAGCATAGACGTAATTTTCGGAAAGTACAAGGGGACCCGTACCCCCTTTTTGACTGGAGAGTGGAGAGTACCGTACCCAGTGGTAAAATCTAGAGGTGGTGGATCTCTAAATTTTGGCAAATCCAAAATGTTCCCGAAAATCGGTACCCCATCCACTTTTCAGATCAAAGTTGCGAACCTGCAGGGTAGGATAGACTTGGGCAGGAATTGTTGGGAGTGTAAGGTAGGATAGGAAGGATTGTATATGATAGGATTGTGCAGAGTAGGGTAGGTCACACACAACACACACACACACG